>JAECUM010003857.1:0-158602 GCA_016617855.1 Megalonaias nervosa
AAAGTTGTCTTCCAATATGGTGTGTTTCTAATACCAGACACTTACTAATTTGGCTCCTCTTGCTCTCACCAGCAAGACAAGCTTATTGTAAGAGAGAGAACTTAGATTCTTTAGTGGCAACTCTTAAAGTTGTTACCACTCCGGATTATTATTTCTTGCGATAAGAAGTAGTGAAAAACTTTCTCTACATATTTTTCTTAATGATATAAATTCTCAATTGTTCGATTTTGACAGGAAAAAAAACTTCCTAGAAGTTGTAATTCAGATAATTCTGACCAATATCTGTATTTGTTAAGAATCATAAAATACTTAAAATAAGAACATGGATGTCAATAAGTTATGTCCATCATGATCTTTCTCTTATAGTACCATATTATTAACCTTTCAAATTTAAACTCTAATCAAGGAAGGTAACTTTACTCATTTCCTCATAAGAATTAAAGTTCTTCCCCATGCAATAAGTTTATCTTAGCTGTAGAGTTCAATATAGTACCAAACAATATTTTTAGTGAGAGAAGAACTGAATGCCACTGGCTTCAGACTTGTTAAATACACTCTACAGAACAGTCTGCTCTACTCTGTTCATAAAGTACTTATAATTACATACCCCTTTCATTAAAGTTAACATTAATTCCATTGTCTCAAAGCTTTTTCTTATTTGAAATTTCTACAAATATGTCTGACATGCAACACATAAGTTATCAATTAACAAAAACTACATCTATAACAAAATAATCTTCTTCTTAAGGAATAGATGTGATAATTATCAAGAAACTTACTGATGGACTCTTTGGTAACCGTTTCTGACCATAACAAGATAACAGTTCAGTTAGTCTCTCCCGGGTCCGTGCCTATAAAAAAATTCAAAAGTTTGTTTTCATGGATAGCATTTTGTTGGTTTAACTTAACCACTGGTAATCATGTCAAGGATTGGTTTTGTTGTGTGTTTTACAACACCAAAATACTTGAAAGTTTTATCAATAAGAAGTGTTTGTTCTCCAATTACATTTGCCAATATGGGATGATCCAAATGTGGACACTGAACCTACACCTTTCTGTTTCATGAGGTCCACTGCTAAACCTCTCAGCTACAATGGCAAATACTGAGTGGTAAACTTCATTGTTTCCAGCAATTAAGAAATCCACTGAAAATTGGTACCACATGAATAAAAGTGAATCCACAGTCTTTTTTAATATCAAAACTAAATGACTTTATTTATTGGTACAAAACACAGGATCTGTATTACAAAGTTAGAACAAATGAACAACATTCTCATCAAAACCCCTTTATTATGATTATGTTTTGAATCATACATGTGACAGAACCAGGACATCAAATCTTGATCAGTAGATTGACTTTTAAATCAGCATAAATTTCTTTTTCATTTTTTAAGGGAACTGAAAAACAAAACAAGCGCAGAATTTGCTGTAATATTTATCTCCAACTCATTATAATAAAATATATTTTGAACAATAATTAAGTTCTGATCACAAATGTTACAATAATAATTAATTAATATGACTCAGGGTATTGTCAACTGAATGTAAAAGGAAGAGTTGTATTTCTCATAGTTCTCTACAAAATGTTTTAATAAATTCCACAAGCATTTTTAGTTTTCTTTACAAATTCACTGCCAAGTGTCCACTGATGACATTCACTGTGATTATTAAGTTTCACACTCAACAGGCTCTCATTAGACTTTTGGTCCAGACTTCCCCAAGGTGATGGTGTCTGCATATGTTGTAGTTACTTCCCCAATATACTATCTTAAAATCCACTTGACACAAAAACACAGTGCAAACTCATGAACTCTGCTACTTACATGCACTGACTTAAACTATCACTAAATTTGTAGTATTCTAAAGCAGTTGTTTTCTAGCACCTGAAAGTACATGTTTCAGCTTCCCTTGAATATTTAACTAAAAATATCTTGAAAAACGCAATAATAATTAAACAAAATAAAATGATCAAAATGCTTACACAAATGTTTCAGCCAAAATCTTTATTGTCAGTCTCTCCTTGTTATCTCACCTCCAGTAAAGGTCAGTTGATTTTTATTCAAAGACTGACAAAACCATCATGAACTACCTTTGACATCATTATTACTCATAATACCGCAAAAAATATCCTGCCTTTAGCCTTCAACTCTCCAAATTACAACAAGAAGGTAATCAATTTACAGCTGGCTGTCTATGTGTCAGAAGCTGTGTGACAATTCTTAATTGCATACTCAGCATGCATCACTGCACCAGTTGTTGAACTGGTGAATAGTTCTAGACTGGTTGTCTCTGGTTTCTGTGATGTGACGACAGAATGTGTAAAAATACCCATCTTTTTCATCCAAATTATCATTAATTTTCAAAAGCTGTAGATTTCAACTATAAAATAATATTATGTGCAGTAGACAGCCTCTAAAACAGTATTTCTGACCCACCACTGGTAGAATCGCATGTCTGAAAACCTAGTTCTGTAATAACAAGAACCAATAACCTGCAAATTTCTATATTGCCACTGAGTTTGTAAATTACCTTTCCTGACACAGGCACTTTTAAATGCTGAGTATGGAGTCAACCAATGGATTTTTACATGAAGCCAAATCAATAACTGATTGCAGCTGAGTTAGTCCCACCCAGACAAAAACCAGTTAACCAAACCTATTTCACAAAATTGTGTGCATAATGACAAATTTCTTATTTAGACATGTATTTTAAACTCATGAAAATTTCAGGCACCAACTTTAACCTAAAAATGTTGTATTCAAATTCTGAGAGAGATTGAGAGATAGTTAGAAACTTAGTGAGCTTTTGTCACTTATTACCTCATAATTATCATAGTATCACAGAACTGTTTCACAGCAATTCCTTCTGCAATGTACTCACAAAAGTCCATCTTTCCGGTAATCATGTACTGTACCATTTTGTTTCAGTGACAAGATCAATTAATAGCAGTTATATTAATTCATATGTGCTCATCTGTTTGAGGTATCTTGATTATCTATTAATGGTCATAATTTCAATGAAAACCAATGTTTTTGTTTTTGTTGGTTTTAATGGCAAATTTAACACATGTTGGCTTTATCATGCTAAGGAAATGGGAGTGCTTTTTCCAGTGTCACACTAAGGCAGCCAAACTGGGCTGGCCTTGGCAGATATCTGACCCGAGACCCTTGGATTATGAGTCTGATGCTTGACCAACTGAGCTACTATCAAATCACACCTGGTTGTTTTTTGTAAAATTTGCTATTTTGAAGGCACTTTAAACATTTTACTGACTCCATCATGCCATGGAAATGGGAGCTAAGTGTTCTTCCCAAGGACTTGCTGTGGAAGCAGGCTGGCCTGAGTGGGTATCAGCATTACTAACAAAGCCAGTGGAAAAGGACTAGCCAGATCATATGCAGATGGAACCAAGACCAAACGCAGGGATTCTATCTATACTGATTGTTGTTTTGCTCATTATTCAGAAGATCTTAAACTGAAATGATGTCACTATTCTTAATACATTAAGTGGTCAATTTACAAATAAATTTGACACATACAAAATTTATATGAGAAAGAAAAAATACAAAATAATTTTGGGCAAACTACATTTCATCCTTTCCTCTCTAATATTACAAGGGACTTTCCTCTTTCTACCAAAGTACATGTATCTTGGTATACATGCAGTCCACACAAGTCTCTTTCTATACACGCAGTTCCTTTCCTTCAGCATGCAACTTTAAAATCCCAACAAATTTTATTTGCAAATTTTTCTCACCGTTTCTTTTCTTCACCCTCTTCGTCTATGTAAATTTCATTAGCATAATAATATGGTTATGATTCTAATTATTAGTCACCTGGGATGTTTGAGGTCTCTTCCAGACAGAATCTGTGTCTGATCCCGATTTGCGACTAAGGGAGGATTCATTACTGGGGACACTTTCGTTTGTGGCCCCATGGACCTCAGTGTTCAGATATTTCCTCCCTATGATAGCTGTTTCTGTGAGGTCCACAGAGAAGTCCAGGATCCTACCTGAAATGCAGAATGAATTACTTTATGGCCAATAAATGCTGACACAGCTGTATAATAAATACCATATTTCCCAATTTAAAAAGCACATTCAGGTATGAAAAGAAATGAACCAGAACAACCATCACATAATGCACAGGCAAATAAGATATACTGCTAAGTGTACATAAAATTTTAAACAAACAGCACAGACCCAGATCTGTCAACTGCACCACCTATCCATGCACAATTACTCTAGGTATCAAGTTACTCAAAGACAACATACCTGATCATAAATCTGACACACAACCCTGATTAAGCTCCAAGTAATTTTTACCTGGATCCTGTTATCAAAGATTTGATAAGGGGCAACAATTTAAAAGCTGCTGTGTGGTTGGAAGTGCAGTTTTCCAGTGTATGAACAACATACCAAATGAGAAAAAAAATTGCATTTAATAACTGGATAATCTAAGAAAGTGTGTACAGGTGGATGGAGAGTGACCTGAGGGGATGCACTGACTAACAGAGCTTTGTTGCACAGTGTACTAATATTCAGATCTTTAAAATACAACTCGTACAAGCATGTTTTCCAAGTCCGATCAAAATCGGATCACAAATATGGCTTCATGAGTGGTAACAAGGTACACCAACCAGATACAAGGTCACCTCAATAATATTCATGGACCTCACTCATTATCGAACTTATCCAAGATTTGGATGATATAAGCCCATATTCCAAGTTTGAAATAGGAATAGAAATATGAACTCCAGAGTGGAAGGGAGCAACTGTTGACATAAACTCACTGGGCATTATGCTGAAGTGAGTTAAAAACAATATCTCAAAATATCCATCACATATTAAGAGGAACAAGGATTATAAGAAGATGATCTGTTTGTAACTGTTGATTGATACAAGGATAGAGTTGGCTTCAAAACAGACATGCAGATTATTTTATCATTGTACCAATCATAAGAGGAGATTATGGGGAAAAAACTGTGAAAAACCCCTTGAGATCGCTGTTGCCCTCACTGTTGGGTAAATAGTAAAATGGTCATTAAATATCTGATTTTGGATGGACACAAAGTTCTGAACATAACTTTTAGTACTTGATCCTGAAATGGCAGATACACAGACCTGTTCACAGCATTTACAGCATTCAAATTTTAGAGGAAAATCAACTCAAAACCAGCCTGAACTTCCTTCCTAGCTTAAGTGCAGAATCAACACTAAATTTTTTAAATAAAACTTTCACCTTCATCTGCATGAAAATAAAGGATTACATTCATTTCAAATACCCCAAAATCAAGAATGGAAAAGAACTCATAACAGTTAGTTATATTTTTGTCACATTATTTTGCATAATTTTAGTTAAAATTCTAAACATCTGCAGCAAGTCAGTACTGAAGAAAACTTTAACTCAGAACATAATGTCTCAATCAGCCTGAAAAAGAAACATGCATTTATCTGTTATACAGTAACATTTCAGCGAGAAATGTCTGTATCTTAAAAGTGGATTCTCACGACCAGAGTGCTGAATACAGAAACATATTATTTGAATTAGAAAGCAAAATGTAATCCAAACCAGCATGCTGGCTCAGAAATATTTAGCCAACTCCATTTCAAAGATTGCACTTGTTGGACAGAACATTAAATTTTGGCTTTGGTGGACCAAACTTACCTGGTAATTCTTTCTTATGGACAATTTCTGACTCTGCAAAAGACATATGTGATGTGTAGACACCAAAATCGGAGGTTACATTGGAACTTGGGGGAACTGCAGCCAGTGTTGAAGAACGGGTAACAGTCAACTTCATGATCTTAAGAGCTTCTTTCCAGTGAGCTCCCTAGAAACACATTTAATAAAATGCACATAATGGATTGTACAAGTCATAATTTCATATCATACAAAATCAGACTCATTTTTTTAAAATTTCAATACACAAATGCTGAATGTGCATGTTTTATGCATCAGACACTGACAATGAGCAGTTGTGGATCAACAGACTGTCTTCTTGATGAATAGAAAAGAAAATCTAGAAAACCAATAAACAGGTTCAAAGATAGTTCAAAATTCATCATCAAATATTTACAATAAAACTGTAATGTTCAGTTATGCTGAGCAAACCAAAACAAATCTTCTGCAGTGCAATCAACACTATATGTAGTACATCTCTGAGGTTTCAGTTTCAGTTTTTCATGCAAAGCTTAGTTTCTGCCCATTCAGGATAAGAAGTTTTCTCCATGCTTTTTGCTTCTTTACAGTTTAAGGTCTATTCTATATTGCCAACTGCTTTTTGAAGACACCAGAATCTGATTAAATAGCTAGAATTTGTTGTACCAAGTGAAATTACTATCAAAACCTTGCAATATATCCACATCATACAGGTACTCTGACTCATCTCTACTTGAATAAGTTGTGCAAGAAGGAAACTGAAATAACTATCAGAATGTAAGCATGTTAGAAAAAGAACATTTACAATGGATAAAAAAGGGGGTATAACTCTGTAGGGATGAACGATACATCTGTGCCATGTATCGATATGATTCACAATACTCAACCCATGATATGATAAATTATTGCTATACATATGAATTTGATGGTCTTTCCATCCTTAGAAGGTCTGTCAGTGGTAGGTGGTGCATTTTTGTCTGATTTACTGGTTGTATTTCCAGTATGCAGATTAGAGACTGATATATGCTTAGGATCTATTTATATGCAATTATCATCCATGACAAGATAACAAAAATACTTTCAAACTGTTAGCTGTCAGTAATTTTTATTTAACATTCTAGTTCATATAAGGCTGCTCCATTTGATGCAGGACTCACTTTGCCACTGGACAGAGGAATTCTGAACAAAAATTATCTTTACTTCTTAATTCATTTTTTAAAATTCTTATATATTCAGTTTATTTTAATCCTGATAGTAATATACGGTTTTGTAGAACATGATCTCACAGGCCTAGAAACGAAAATTGTATTCTACTTTTAAACTGTCTGTGTTTTAATTTGGATTGATATTCTGTCTTTTGTACATTTGCTGAAAGGGTGATTGACCAGCATATCATCTATTTCTGTCCATCCAGCATGTACATTGGACATATAATCTATTTTTGTCCATCCAGCATGTACATTGGACATATCTGTTTTTGTCCATCCAGCATGTACATCGGACTCATATTTAACTCCATTTTCAGGGTCAAAATCACCCACTGTTGTCTCCCTTAACAGTTTCCCAGCTTAAATAATCTGATACATCATAACTTTAAAGCTTATCATCATCAGAACTATCATCATCAAGAACCTGCTGAATAAAATTGCCATCTGAAGAAGAACCACACTGGGAGTGATCCATTTTGGGTTTTCTTGGTAATCTATATTTCAAACATACATTTATAAACTTCATTGATGTGAGGTTCAAACCACAACATAATGCTTGTGTGGCAGTAAAATTTAACAACCATTCATATCAAGAAGAGCCCAGAAGTGTCAATAGTTACCTACCCAAAAAACATGTTGCGACAAAGTGCTATATTTACTGGTGCAACTAATGTTGTGAAAAGCACTGTAAGGGTGAACAGTTAAATAACAATTGTGTACTGTGCCAAATAGATTTTCTTGTGTGCAACTTTCAATTAATATGTGGGGGTTCTTGCACATCAAAGCTCCAAGTTCACAAATTCGTACAAATTTTGTGATTCACGTGCCCTGCTTACATATTTTTCAGAACTTTTGTGCCAAGTTTCTTTGTAGCTTTGCCAATACTTCCTAATTGTCATGTAGCAAATAAACTACCTTCAATGCTGATTGGTGGTTACTGTTTACTCTGGACTGGAACAAACAATAACCACCAATGAGAATTCAGTTTAAAACATTTCACTGCGTGACACCTGTAGTGTTGCTTTAGAATTCAACCCAAGTAGGCAAGATAAAAATCTACAAAGAAAAACATAAAAATGATGAGTCAAGTACTTGATTTACCTGTGGAAAGATTTGGAATGTCTCCTTTACGATGAAAAAGCTGATGAAATAAAATAAAATTAGCATGGAACGGGGGGGGGGGGGAGAAATATATACGAACATCACTTTGAGTTAATTTTGTAGAAGGTGAGTTAGTGTTATTGTCTTTTTGTATTTTCAATAACAAAACTGAGTGCCTGTGTCTGCAGCAGCTGATTGCTGAATATTAAAATAACTTGCATATAGTAGGTATCATTTTGTATTGATTTTCCACCTCTTGTATTGATATGTGTTTCAGTGCAGTAAAAGTATTGATGCATCAATTTATCAATGGATCATTTCACCCCTATAACTCTGAAGATTTGGATTGGTTTAATACTTTATGGCACTGCAACACAAGTAGGTTATTTAATGCCAAGGCAATTGGAGTAAAGTGCCTTGCCCAAGGACACATCACAGTAGCTGACCCAGGCTGGTCTAATGGTAGGATTTGAACCTGAACTGTTTCAGTCATGAGTCCGGCAGGCTAACCACTGAACCACCATGGCTCAACTCTGGAAGACAAGGTCCAAATGGGACTGATAATCCCCACCTGAGGAGCTGCATTATTTGTAACATTTTAAAGTCATCTATGCCAAGATGCTTTATGTCAAATCTTGTTAAATTCTACTGAGCTGTTAAGAAGTTATTAAAGTGTTTTTCTATTTCAAGTAACAGTGCTCAGAATTGAGAGTGTATAGTTTGAACAAATTTGAAAGACTTTCATGCCAGATGCTTTCTGTTAAATCTAGTCCAATTCTGTTGAGTGGTTCTTGAAGTCATTTAAAGTTTTTCCTGTTTTTTGAAATGGAGGACATTTTCATTCCTTTAGTAACAGAGAACATATCTGATCATGGATTTATTCATCATTTTGACAAATTTGAACGAGTTTAATGTACGGATGCTTTCTTTCAAATTTGGTCAAATTCTGGTGAGTGGTTTTTGTGAAGTTTTACATTTTTCTATTATTAGCAATGGTGGCCATATCAAACAGTGAATCAGCATCATTTGACCAAATTTGAAACAGCTTTATGCCAGGATGATTTTTTTCAAATTTTTGGTGAAATTCTCTGAGAGGTTCTTGAAAGAGTTGACAGATTTTTGTGTTTTTTAAAATGGTGGCTACATCAGACAATGGACTGGCATAAATTATTGGATAAAGGACTGGCATCAATTAACAAATTTCAAAGAGCTTCATACCAGGATGCTTTCTGTTAAATTTGCTCAGTTTCTGTGAGCAGTTCTTGACAAGTTGTTAATTAAAGTGTTTCTATTTTTGTAACAGTGGTAACATCAGTATCATCTGGAAAAATCTGAACGAGCCTCATGTAAGGAATGCTTCTTGTCTTATTTGGTGTAATTCTGAAAGACCACTCCATAAGCACAATTTAATCACACTGAAGCATGATGAAAATATTATATGCATGTGCTTATCTGATGTTGACATAATGTCTGCCAAACTTGATCACTGTCCATGGAACAATGTAAAGGAGAAATCTGCATGTGCAAGGGTTTCAAGACATGTGTACAGTAGAATCTTATCTCAAACTTCATTAGCCTGAACTCTCGTTTAGGTACCAGCAAATTACCTATGTTTTATATAGCAAAAAAAGTTTCAGATGGGTTAAAAATTGCTCATTTAAACTTTATCTCAATCCATGGTATCCTGAACTAAAAATCATTAGGATTTACTTTTCCTTCCTTCAAATGACACATCACCTTACTATGCAAGAAAGTCCATAGCTGAGGCAACATGTCAACACACAATTAATCACACTCAATGCAGCATTGTTTATAAAGTATATTTTTAGCAGAATGAATACAATGGCCCATGTTAATGGCTTCTACTAACAGAACTATTAACAGCTGTACTGAAACAGAAATTATGCTTTTTATCAAACTTTTGATAAACCGTGCCAAGTTAATATTATTTAATCAAATGTCATAAAATGGTCATTTCAACTTTTCTGAGAAGTAGAACTAATATGTTGTCAGGGAAAAACTGCATCAGTAAGCAACAAAAAAGTGCGAATACTAACAAGTTTACAGTATGCCTGCATAAACCTTCTGGGTAAAGTTAATTTTGATGATGCAATACTTACCTGTTGCTATTGCATAGCTGGTACATTTCCAGAAGGAAAATACCTCAACTGAAAGATGAAAATTTGTCCTCCCATTTGCATGAACCAGAATATTCCAGAACATTTGATCACCTCTGGGACACCATGCACATTCTTGCTCCTGCATATTGCCCCTTCATTCTTTTCAAGGGAGTGGCCTAATTTAGTGGGATATCAGTACAGGGTGGGAGGAAGGGAATCTGGCAATTGCACCAGGTAAGTATTACATCATTAGAATTAATTTTACCCACCCCCCACCCCCAACTACGTTTTTTAAAAAAGAAGGTTTAGTCTGGCATCAATGGGAACCAATGGAAGAAGTACTCTCTGAAGAGGAGAAAATGAGTCCCAAGGGCTGTACATGTTCTTAGGAAGGGGATAAAGGCCTGTGAACTTCCTGCTTAGGCAACTGTGGCACACACTTCTAAGGACTCCTGCCTAAGGGTGCTCTGAAATGGGGTTATTGCTTTGATTGTAACTGAGCAACTTTAACAAATTTAGCTGATGGACCCTGTGAATGATTAGGATGATTTTTCTTCTTGGCCATTTTCCAAGCACTTGGAGCAGATGCAAGGGACTGGTGTTGTTGGTCTTTCAAATCTTGAGTAGCCATGGAAGGGATGAGACCTTTGAAGGCAGTCTCTGCCTCAAGGGGGGAAGTCCTCATAAAGTTCCTACAGTGCTCAAGGTAAGACCTTGGAAGTGTTCAAAGTGACATCCTTTCAGAGGTGCAGAAACTCCACTGACAAGGCCAATGTTTGCCAAGGTTTGCCACTGCTTCCAAGAAACAATGAAAAGCCATTGGCAACAAAGATTCCTCTTTCAGCAATCTGACTGAATGAGTCTACTCAAAGAAGTCAGCATGTCAGGCTATGGTTACTAGTGACCAAGTCTTTTGTTCTAAGGATTCCAGAGTTTTCACTGGAAGGTGAGCCAAGGTCCCCATAGAAATTCCTACTTGACCTGCTTCACTATCTAGGGTTGGTGATTTAATGGGCCAAGAAGGGTTATGGACTTTAAAGTTAGAAGAAACTACCAAGGGTTGAAATATAGAGGTGGGGGACAGACAACCCACTATATTGTCTAGCAAAGTCTTGGCCTTTGGTAAACCGTTGAGAGAGCTCCTTAATCATAACTAAGTGAGGAAGCAACAAGGGATCTGGTTGAGAGATAGCCCCAGACAGTTTTTCCAAACTATACAAAATTCCAGTCACCAGAACCTGAAGATTTGGGATACAGATCACTAGTCAAGAGGCATATTGAAAGACCATCTCTCTTCCTCTCCTGCTGCCTTAACTGATAGCTGAGAGAGGGCAGGGGACCAGAAGGGTGGGGGGTACCATATTGGCCTGTTCTGTACAAAAAGTGTGTATCAGTCTGGACAGAAAAGACGTCCTCATCCCATTCTCTCTCCTGGGAGGCAGGACTAAGTCACTCAATATCTCTCTGTTGTAGGGGAAACGTGGGGGAAAAGAAACTAGAATGGGTAACACCTTCCATGGAGATAACAGATTGTCCTTAGCTGTGGACTTGGCAGGTGGTCACAAACCTCATCTGACTGTAGGCTGCAGGAGATACAACAATGTCCTCTTGCAGTGTATGTAAGATGAGCAAGTGGGGTGTGTCCCAGGGGTATTTCCAGTGACTGCACCTACCCCAACACTGCTTAAATATTGGAAAAAGAAAGCTGAAAAGAAGATTTTTATCCAAAAGAAACTTCTATGCAACTAAATGTATATACAAGGTAAGGATGGACTAAGTCTATGCTAATATAATACCAGCAAGAAATCACCTTACTTGAATGTTTTCACAAATTTTAATGCAAAAAAGGAAGCGATGATAAGCTCAGCAGATCCCATCCCCATCCAAAACCACCAAGAAAATCAAGTCAACCAGACTTAACAAAAGCTAGAGACTACCAAATTTGCACACAAAAATCCAGCATATCACGATTACTAATAATAAATGGAAAAAAAAAAAAATCAAAGAAATCTATCCAAAACAAATATGAAAAACAATCTGTGCTTGATAACTGAGCATATGATATGAAGCAAAAAAGTGGTGTGTGACCTTCTTGCTGTAAATAAAATAGAACAATTCATGATATAGGTAATATGAATTAAACAATTCTTAATGACTAATAAAATAGGTTAAGGTAGGTCTGTAGACCTCAATTTGTACAAAGATAGGGAAAATTAAACAAAATACCTGCTCTTTGCTAGAAAAATGCACAACCCAATTTGAATCACTAACACCCTGTGTATTTGGTAAAAAAAAAAATGCCAAGCCAAGTACCATTTGTACAGAACAAATGCTCTCAAGGCAGCTTAAATTAAAAGAGATAAAACTTAATCTGAGGTATAATCCTTTTACAAAGAATATGCAAACAAGAGAAATAGTAAAGTCGCTTGCTGACCCATAAAGTGACAGCAAATCTTCTTTGACATTAACAATGCAGACATTGCAGCACGTTGACCGAGAAAAGAATGAAGGGGCAGTATGCATGGGTAAGAATGTGCAGGGTGTCTCAGCAGCCATCCAGTATTTTGGAATCTTCTGGTTCACCCTAATGGGAGGACAAATTTTCAGTATATGGTCAGAATATTTTCCTAACAGAAAAATACCAGCTTTGCAATAGCAACAGGTATGGTAGTACTGATATTACAATTCATATCACTGAACTATGGATCACTATGATTTTCCTGGTTGGAGTTTAGGTGATCTGGATTCTGTGTTATCTTCAGAATAAACAAAAAGGACTGCCACAGTCACTATTTATATCTGCCATATTCAGCATGCGGGCACAACTCTGTAAATCTCCACATTATTCTCACAACCAAAACTCAATACATTTCCTCTTCTCTCCTGGCAAGGAACAAATATTAACAGTTGGAGAAGAAGATGAAGGACATGTGCACGTGGATAGTTGTATTGCAGTCCCCGCATATGCTTCAAAAAGCAAAGGGGAGAATCAATTAAAAGGCAATCGTGATAAAACAGCTTTTGATATATATCCAGTGCCTGCCGCTATGATGTACTCAGAATGCTTGCAATGGTAGCCATAGATGAAGTTATGTCAAAACTAATATAAGACCTGTATGATGGCTGGACATGGGAAACCTCGATACTCTCAATCTATACAAAGCCTGAAGTAGGACAAGTTCAAAATTGCTGGCCATTAAGGGTTTCAATTATTATAATATGCTGCAAGTATAACACAATGAAACAGACTATTATGTGTAAAACAGATACAGACAAGTATATTTAAACACATAGATGTGTAAAACTGATACAGACAAGTATATGTAAAACACACAAATGTGTAAAACTGATACAGACAAAATAGGTAAAACACACAGATGTGTAAAACTGATACAGACAAGTATAGGTAAAACACACAGATCTGTAAAACTGATACAGACAAGTATAGGTAACACACACAGATGTGTAAAACTGACACAAACAAGTATAGGTAAAACACACAGATGTGTAAAACTGATACAGACAAGTATAGGTAAAACACACAGATGTGTAAAACTGATACATACAAGTATAGGTAAAACACACAGATGTGTAAAACTGATACAGACAAGTATAGGTAAAACACACAGATGTGTAAAACTGATACAGACAAGTATAGGTAAGAAACATACAGGTATAAAATAAAGGCAAAGATGTATAAAGTACAGACTAATAAGTGCAGAGCACAGAAATACAGACAAGTATTTGTAAAACACAGATAAGTTTGCTGAACACAGATATGTACATGTAAAGCAAAGATACAGACAAGTATTATAAAGTACAGATTAATATGTGCAAAACACTCAGATACAAACAAAAGTATGTTGGAAGCATAGATATACAGACAATTGTGTTAAATGCAGAGACACAGACAAGTATGTGCAAAGCACAGACAAATATATGTCAAGGATGCAGATACAAAAAACATGTCAAGCACATATAAAATGTAGTAATACAGACAAGTGTGTACAAAGTACAGACTAGTATGTGTAAAGCACAATGATACACACAAGTATGCTTGAAGCACAGAAATGCAGACAAGTATGTCTAAAGCACAGAGATACAGAGAGATAGAGACAAGTATGTGTAAAACACTGAGATACAGACATACAAAGAAATAAACATATCAATTGCATTTAGTGAACAAAGCAGCATTGTGTTACCTCCACATGCTTGGCCACAGTACTAAAGAGCTCGGCATTGAGGACACCATGATGGGAACTAGAAAGGTCAATGTAGTGGACCATGCAGTGGAGAATCTGAAGTATTGCTGGCTGGTAGCTGAGTGGCCCCTTTTCCAAAACCTAAAATACAAGTAATCAGTGATACTTCTAACTACTCATGAGAGGCCCAGTGATGCTTAGGCCCCATTTCCAAAACCTAAGTACAAGTAAACAGTGATACTTCTAACTACTCATGAGAAGCCCAGTGATACTTCTAACTACTCGTGAGAAGCCCAGTGATACTTCTAACTACTCATGAGAGCCCAGTGATACTTCTAACTACTCATGAGAAGCCCTTTTCTAAAACCTCAAATACAAGTAAACATAATACTTCTAACTGCTCATGAAGTCCCCTTTTCTGAAACCTCAAATGCAAGTAAACAGTGATACTTCTAACAAAAGTGACTGAAGTACCCACATGGTTGACAATTTAAAGATACTTGGGCAAACATTTATGAGCTATGGGAAAAAAATAAATTGAATTTGAAGACTAGTTTGCTACTAGGAGAGTGAAAAATACCTATAAAATGCACAAGGAAACTTAATATATCTTAACATTTATGAAACTATCTTCAGTAAGTCTTGGTGAGCAAAACATTTCATTTATTCAAACATTTTCATAGATTTAAGGAGGATGAATAGAACTATGTGTCATCTAACAAAAGAATTACCGTATATACTCGTGTATAAGCCCATTTGCGTATAAGCCGACCCCCCCCACTGAAAAAGTGCATGACCAGCGCATAAGCCGACCCACAACTCCGAGACATCAAAAGATGCACGCATTAAGTTCTAACAGCATTTATTTAAGCAAACTTAGAGTAACAAAAAGTACACGTATACTTATCTCGGACTTGGCATGTATGATTATTAAAATGAAATGGTATAAACTTGTTTGAAAAGTAATTTATTAAATTTTCTGTTTTCTTATTGTTTCTGCCTAATTTAGACTTGTGTATAATTTGATCAAATGATGACAAGAATTGAGCAATCGCGAGTTGCTGTAACACTACCTCTCCCTTCAGACCCAATTAATGTTTGTTTATGCATTACTGCACTGGACATTTTATATCAGTGCACCAGTAATTACGTTTTTATTTTGCCCTGAAATTGTAAATAAATAACTCATTAAAATTTGATCCCAGTATGACAACACAACGAACAACAATACTGTTTGATTCAACGCTTGCAATTAGGCTACTGAAAGTATTTCATAATGGCACCACCGCATGTACATTGTAGGTTTGAACATGTGCTGAATGAAGTACATTCTGCTGAATGAAGTACATCCCTTGGAGTCAAATCATGGGCACCACCGCTTTAAACTTTAATATCTCCAAAATACAATAATGAAGTTTCAGAAATAATCCTTTGAAAATTATGCTAATACCGTAAAAGCTGAGTTGTAGTTTGCTTTGATGTAAGCGACCTTACACCATACCTGTCAACTCTCACGCCGGGAGAAAAAAAAATCTCACGAATTTTGGGGTCATTCCATGCCTACCTCCCGATTTCATAATATCTGCCGATTTTTGCAGAGAACTCCCAGTTATTACATTATGTCTTCGATTTTCATTTCTCCTAAAAAATTAAAGTCCTACATAAATATATGTCCTACATACATATCGTATGCAATGCATGGAAGCCATGTCCTGTTGTATCACCTGCGAATATTGTCGTGATGAAATAATTGCTTTACTAGAAAGAGTTTGCCTCTTCACAAAATAGGATGTTAAGTTTAAACATTATTCACGTAAATTTATGATTTTTGTTCATCAACAACAATACAAAAGTCAGAAAATTAACCCGAACAAAAAAATAAACCACAACAATAAAACTGTCGGCAATTAATTTCAATCCCAGTTCAGAAAAAGAAAAAAGCGGAGACCTGCTTGTTGGTCTAGATCACTGTGAATGCTGTAGCTACGTTCCCACCAAAGAAACTTACATGAGTGAACACCTGGCATTCTTATACAGTATATACGAACTTTAATTACCATAATTAAATTAAAAGAAGGAATGAAAATACATACCACGCAGCATATGTGTCCTCAAAAAACTAATTCAGAACATATATGTTTTATAGTAAACAATACTAAATGCCTTACGAGTTGACAAAAAGGGAATAAGGTCAGATATATGAGGTGAAAATAGTTGTCACATGTACGGTACCGTGAGGCTGCCTATTTAGGTACCTTTAGTTCAGCAAAATTGGTATCCCTTATATGCCAATCAGTTGCTGATGCTTGCATAACAGATGGTAGTGTAGAATATGGTTTCTTTGAATCATGACGGAGGGCCAGTCGTTGCCACAAAATAGTTGCATCGATAAGGATTAACTTTTAATTAGTCGCAGTGGCTTTCTTGCTTGTTTAAGACTAACCTTTAACTGTTGTGCAGGTTGGTCATAGCTGCCCAGAATATGAAAATAGGGCATGTCCTGGGGGAAAATAAAGGTGCGTCACAGGGAGAAACCGCGCGTCCTTTGCGAATTTCGTCCATATTAGACCCAGAAGATCGATCAATATTTAGTGAAAACAAGGCTTTAAAAATGCCATGAAAAACCTCCCGATTTTAGGTCCCAATCTCTATTTTTTTATTCAGTCACCCTACTTGGCTTTTGAAAAGTAGACCGGTATGCCTTGCACCCCGTTTTACAAAACTACGGTAATTGTGCTAATATTATGGAATGAAGGCAATTACACAGTGTACTGGTATAACTGCCAGTCAAAATTCCCTTTAACACAAGCCAGTTTCGGGGTTTCAATGAATAACTGGCCTGTATTGCTGTCGGAAAACAAAAGACAAATCCGCCAACTAGCAACAAAGGAGACAAGGAAACATCAAGCTTTAAATTGTGTGGAAAGTTACGATGTTGTTCAGCCAAAACACATCGTAGCGATATGACTGAAAAAATGTTAAAGCTACATTAAAAATCTAAATCACACACACTCAGCCAAAACACAAAACTAACAGATTGATGATGAGTTTAGTTGATCTATAATGAGAATTTTAGCCATTATTACCACTCTTCGTGAACATGTAAGTTATGCTGGTTAGGTGCCTTGTACGATTAAACATGCGTACTTTTCATAAATACTACCACAGATTTTTGGATCGTTTACATCATTGAAAATGAGTAACTCGTGAGCGCGTGATTCAACATAAATGAAACAGCTAATAAGGACTAGCTGAAATGTTATCTGGAAGAATGCAATTTGGTCAAAACAATGAATAAAGCAAAAGCTGCATCTAATAATGTTTGGGAATAAATAAGGATTTAAGTGAAGCTATGCACTGTCTGCACTGTGTAAGTACTGTACATTATAGTTCAGCCTGGTCTCCCCGGGTAAATTCAACCGGCCCGCGAATTATTAAGTCTGTATTTACCTTTATTTAATTTCGTGTTGGAGAAATTAGAAAATATGCACATGCAAAATAATAACAAAATCAACCATAGTACTTGATAACAGTTTAATAAGTGTTGGGTCACCGAAAATGATTTTTTTTTACATGTATATGTCTTAGGGCACAGAAAAAAAATTATTTTTTCGTGTCCCAAGATTTACAGCCTTCACAGTAGTCAACAAAAAGACTTAAAAACTGTCAGTTTAGACATTGGCCTGCGGATAAGCTGACCCCCCCCACTTCTAGGCCTTTTTTTCCTAAATTATTCAGCTTATATGCGAGTATATACAGTAAGTTTATGTCCTTAACCTGACCTTTAATTATAAAATAAACAAGGTCCTAGTAAGACACATTCACATGCAAAGACGACAAATGTATCTCAAAGACATGAAAAGCAAAACTGATACATATATCTTGATATATATCTTGATATTGCTTCGAGTGGGATCGTTACTTAATACAGCTTTGAGTGGGATCCACATGAGATAAGGATCTTAATAGAGCAAAGAATGAGATCCATACCAGATATACATCTTACTATAGCTTAGGGTGGGATCCATACCAAATACAATCTTCATATAGCTTAGAGTGAGATCCATAACAGACATATATATGTTAATATAGCTTAGAGTGAGATCCATAACAGATATATATATGTTAATATAGCTTAGAGTGAGATACATACTAAATATAGCTTAGAGTGAGATCCATACCAGATGTATATCTTAATATAGTTTCGAGTGATATCCATACCAGATATATATCTTAATATAGCTCAGAGTGAGATCTATACCATATATATATATATATATATATATATATACAGCTTAGAATGAGATCCATACCAGATATATATCTTAATATAGTTTAGATATATATCTTAATACAGCTCAGAATGAGATCCATACCAGATATATATCTTAATATAGTTTAGATATATATCCTAATATAGCTAAGAATGAGATCCATACCAGATATGTATCTTAATATAGCTTAGAGTGAGATACGTACCAGATATATATCATAATACTGCTTAGAGTGAGATCCATACTTAATATAGCTTTGAGTGAGATCCATAAATGATATATATCTTAATATATCTCAGAGTGAGATCCATACCTCCACAAGGAAGGAGATCATGCTGAGACTAGCTGGCGCATACACATCATGGAGATATTTCACTACACACTTTGTCCACTGAAAACTATCCTTGCCAAAAGTCCCTCGACTGTACAGCGACATCACTGTCCCAAGGTTACTCAGTCTCTCAGACTTCTGGCTGCATATCTGAATATGAAACATACAAACATCCAATTAATATGCAACACTATGGAAGACTTACTTACAAAAGGCAAACTGTCTTGTCCAAGTTGCTCTTAAGGATGTGTCTAAAATTATGAAACACAGTGTTATATAAATGCAATGTTTCACAAGAAAACAAAGTCCCATGACAGCAGTAAAAAGAATGAAGTCATTCAAGGTTACTGTATTTATCTGATGACAAGTCCATACTTGCTGATAAGCTCACTCCACCCTGTTTTAACACATTAGTGACACACAGGCAGAAATACTGTAATACAAAATGTGTGTGTGATTTGGATTTTTAATCTAGCTTTCACAATATTTCAGTCATATCCAGGGCTCAAAGAATTTTTTTTTTTAAGACACATGCCCAGGGATGGTGACTTAAATCACAAGCCTTGACTGAAATTGTGATTGCTACAACTCAAATATAAATTCTATAGGGTTCAATAGGGGATTTGAAGGTTATGCAAGTGTAGTTAGTGTTCATCAATACACTCACTATATCCTGGATGTTCCTTGTTTCAAACTTCTCTACTGGATTCTCTGAGTGAATCCTGGTCAGAACCAAGCTGACATATGTTATAAAATTTAATTTTCTTGGGCTTTGCTGATGGCCAATTGCTTCCTAAATCGGCTTAAAAAATGAAATCACTTGAGCACTATTTGCATAATAGAAAACAATCATGCTTTGTGTATATACAACAAAATCTGACTCCAAAGAAACATTGTCAGTGTTCACAATCTTGTCAAAAATCTATAATACATATGTCTTAAACATTTTCATTTAAAGCAGTGATATGTAATAACTTTTTTAATTCTACATGCATCTAGCATCTCTTTGATTTACCTATATTAGGTTGTTCCATGACCTGATTGTACCTATGCAAATGAGCACAATGGGCTCACCCACTGCAGTCTTTCAAACACACTAGCTATTGTCAGCCACTTAGGTAAGTAATATGTGAAATGGTGGTTTATATCTGACCTAATGTGTCTTTTTAATTGTCACTATTTAAACTGCCCAAAGGATTGCTTCATGTCAACTCCAATCATGACTGTTTAACATTTATACATGCTACATGTAACAGGCATATACTGAAAGTGGTGTTTTTTTTCCCTATTTTTGAAGATTACTGAAAATTGTGTTTTCTTGAAACACTATTGTTGTCAAGGGGTTTGGGAGTACAAAATCATATTTGTAGCATGATGAGCTGTGTTACAAGTTGATTAAAATCAGATCACAATCTCATGTAGGACAGTGGTGATCTGATTCTAATCAGACTGTGCGATGTTATAGCAGGTAGGTTAATATCTTAAACATACAGTTCTGCATATCATCAGTGCTGTCAAAGTTTTCCCTGGCAAATTTGATTTTTTTGTTCGACAAGTCTGATGGCACCTCTCTTAGAATACAGGATGGGCCTGATCTGAAATTAAAGGGGCCCAGGGTGTCGAGGAATATGATATCATTATGATGTTTGCAGTGTGGCAGTTTATAGTGATGTCTAGTACTTGGGCATCATGTCACAGATATGCAGCATCATGTCCCACCCAGTCTCATTATCCTGAAACCAGGCTGACCAGTCCTAACACTATCCTTTTAATGCTGAGTGCCAAGTGAGGCAGCTGCTAGTACCATTTTTATAAGTCTTTGATATGACTTGGCCGGGGTTCAAACCTCCAACCTCCCACATCCGAGGCGGACGCTCTAACCACTTAGGCCACGGGAGCAGTCATAACACAAAATGTAAATAGCTGTGATGCTACTGATGCTAATGGTAAGAGCTAAAGAATGCACCAGGGTATCTCATTTGCATGCAGAGGAGAGCTTTGGAAATCTAAAACATTCCTTCACACTTCAAAACTTCTCAAAACCTTTGCACTTCATAAGTTCTGATAATCACAATAAAGGGAAAATGAATGACTGAACATCCTTCCCTTGAAACAGAAGTGTGCTGTTCCTGTCAGAATATTAATACTTTGACATCCTTTCTTTGCAATAGAAAAGTGGTTCTTACAAGGGCATTAATACCCTATCACCCCTCCTTTGCAACGAAGAACATTTAATGCCTGACACCTCACTTTTGCAATAAGGACATTTAATGCCCTGACACAACTCCTTTGCAATAAGGACATTTAATGTCCTGACACCTCTCCTTTGTAATAGGAATATTTAATACCCTGACACCTCTCCTTTGTAATAAGGACATTTAATGCCCTGACACCTATCCTTTTTAATAAGGACATTGAATGCCCTGACACCTATCCTTGACAATAAGGACCTTTATTGCCCTGACACCTCTCCTTTGCAGTAAGGACATTTAATGCTCTGATACCTCTCCTTTACAACAGATGTTGTTCTTGCCAGGACATGAATACCTTAATATCATTCCTTTGCAACAGGAGAGTGTTGTGCTCAACAGGACATGACTGTCTTGACATCCTTCCTTTGCAACAAGAGAGTGCTGTTATCACCAGGACATGAATGCCCTGACACCCCTCTATTGCAATAGAAGAGTGCTGTAGTCACAGGGACATGAATGGTCTGACATCCATCCTTTACAATGTTGAATACTATTCTCGCCATGATATGAAAGCCCTAAATACTTCCTTTGCAACAGAAGAGTGCTGTACTCACTACAACATGAATGCCCTGACACCCCTTCTTTGCAATAAGAGTGTGCTATTATCACTATGATAAGAATGTTCCCGACACTCCTCCTTTGCAACAGGACAGTGCTGTATTCGCTAGGACATGAATGTCCTGACACTCCTCTGTTGCAATAGGAGAGTGCTGTACTCAATAGGACAGGATTGCCATGACACTCCTCCTTTGCAACAGGACAGTGCTATACTCACTATAAACCCATCTTTGCAATAGGAGAGTGCTGTACTCAATAGGACAAGATTGCCATGACACTCCTCCTTTGCAATAGGACAGTGCCATACTCACTATGACATGAATGTCCTGACACTCTTCCTTTGCAACAGGAGTCTGTACTCCCTATGATAAGAATGCCCTGGTAACCCATCTTTGCAATAGGAGAGTGCTGTACTCAACAGGACATGAATGCCCTGATAACCCTTCTTTGCAATAGGAGATTGCTGTACTCGCTATGACAAAAACATCCTGACACTCCTCCTTTGCAATAGGAGATTGCTGTACTCACTAGGATGAAAAAAAAAGTCCTGACACTCCTCCTTTGCAATAGGAGAGTGCTGTACTCAATAGGACAAGAATGCCCTCATGCATCTACTTTGCAATAGGTGAGTGCTGTACTCACCACAATATATCCACACATATAGCTGCATGAGGGGAGTACATATGCAACTAAACACAACACATTACCAGATGTGCTGGATGTACATCTGGAAGAATGAACAGATTCATGAATGGATAACGGTAAGACAAAAATTGTCTGCATTATTAATAGGGAATAATTTATACTTTGAATGTATTAACTGACTTTGAGTATACTGTCAAATCTGGTAAATAGGAACATACTTAAATGTGAGAGTGTATTGGATGAAAGCACAAACTAAATACAGGTAATTAAAACACTGTATGCCACGTGCAACTCTTCTTAGGTCTGCAGGAATTTTTCTCATTTAACACTTATTCATAATGTTCATATTTTCTATAGGTGACTTGTCACTTCTAAGGGATAAAAGAAATATTTCTTATTCCAACATGCAAAGCTAATGGGGAAATGCTGACTGAGCTTTTACAAAACTTTGCTATCAATTCAGTCATGTCTTTTTTTCACCATAAACTATTACCAAGCATAAACCTGAGTAAAAATTACACCACTTGCTTTAATAAATGACTCATGTTTATTCTTGCTAAAATTTTGTGACTAAAGTATCAGTACAGGGTGTTCAAAATTTTATGCTGAGTAATAAAATCTTACCGTATTAAAATCATTTTGCAAAAAGAATTTTAAACATGTACAAGTGAATAAGAGTTAATTTATTTTTTCTCAAAAAATACATCTGTTAAAATTTAGTCAAAGAAGCAATAAAAAGACACTGCAAAAGTCTGAAGTTGAATTCATTAATTATTTAATGTAGAAAATCTTGGAATTTCACTTAAAAACTCATTGTTAAAAACTGTAATTCCAACCAAGTGAAGACTTTCAAATCAATGAAGTAGCCAGATTAAAAATTACATACAATTATCTTCAATATATTTAAAATTAATTTTCCAGCAATCTGTAAGCTTCTGTCTTGAAAGTTTAGAATTGAAGACCAATATCAGATTTAAAATTCTGCACCATAACATACTTGAGAGATGTGGTCAGCTGCATCTCTGCAGGCCTGTGTTGGGTTTTCATACATTTGAACTAGGTGAGGAAACAAAACAATCACATTCACTGGAAAGCCTGAAAAGATACAAAGATCACATTTACTGGAAAGCCTGAAAAGATACAAAGATCGCTTTATTACAGCAGCAGCAGGGATCCTGACATTTTTTTTACAATAGTCTTACTATGATAAAACAAAACCTATCATATTTTTGTCATAAGTCTGCTGATTATAAAAAGTGATGTTGGAGTTGCCAGATCAATGATCCAATACAGAACTTTCAGCTGTTTCTATGATAACCTTGAGAATAAGTAAGAAGCATCTATTTTTCCATAGTTTTATATATTAGCTTATGTTAAATCACTGACAATTTCACACACACCCATCCCCATCCCTACTCCCACAGCCCCTAGTGATTCTAACATATAGGAGTCCAGAATGTTTTCATAGATTTTGTAATTGGTGTTTGTTCTGTATATAAAAGTTTTTTTTCTCCCTACAAACAGCTTGCTTAGTCTGAAATGCTGATGCTGGAAAACCATACTGAATTTGTTCCGTTATCAATATATATATATATATATATATATATATATATATATATACACACACAAACACACATACATACAGGCCGGAAGATGAGATACTCCTTACCTCTTACCTTCAGCAACTCCAATTTCACTGCATTTTTTAAAATTTGATAAAAAGGTACCTTAGAAATATAATTAATGAAAATGTTAAAAAGGTTTGATTGAAGAACATTTTGAAAGTTTTATTAATCATATGTCTTCACTCTTAAGTCAAATTTTGCTTTTCCCTGCAAAGCAAAAAGACATTCACTAGACTGACATACTGATGAAGGTTGAAAACCATTGCTTCTATTATTATTTACTGTGCATAAGTGTCAGTCCCTGAGTTCAGGTCAAGATCATTTGAATGTGTGGTAAGATTGTTGGTACAAAATATTTATCTTTTCTTTGATCCTGGCAACAATCATTGATTACACAGGTAATAAGAAATTTGGATTATGTCTTGCCAATTATTGATTACGCAGGTAATAAGAAATTTGGATTGTGTCTTGCTTTTGTTGAAAACTGTCAGAGCTGAGGATGCTTATAAGAAATCAATTTACCTGGATATTAATTTCATGCAATCAATATATTTATTACTGAGATCTTTTGTCAATGAAAAGCAAGTCAACAAATTCTACTAAGAAGATGGTCATCATGCAATAAGCTTTTGGAATCCAACTTAGCAAGAAATTATAAAATATTTATAAAATCTCTTTTGCTTGGTACTGTTGTTACAATGAATGGATATAGTGATTTAAATGGGACTGTAATCTGCAAACTAACAGATCTCTTGGTGAAAGAAACCAGCTGTCAAGAGGTGTCAGAGCCATTAAGTTTTGAATTCAAGCTTTTATATGGCTCTTGCTTTCAAAGCTTTTGCAGAATTCACATGGGAGTATATAAAGTCTGATTGCCTTTAAAGCCATCCTTGCTAAAAGTACAAAGTGCAGGCACCATGAAGAACACAGTTAGGCTAGATTGGAAAGAGATGAAACAGAAGTTTTCAAGATAACAGAATAAATTTCTATTCAGTTTCAAACTGAATTACAAGTGGGCACAGTTCGAGATCACCCCATAAAGTCTCATGCTGAAATACAGAACCATAATTGAAATATTCTTTGCCAAAAAATGACTTTTGAAGTTTTACACAAGTGTTTATACTTTCACCTATTTTGACATATTCACTTCATAAGAAAAGTATGGAGCATCTGAGGATACTGCTTGCTTTCTTCTGGCCATATTAAAGAAACAAAGTAGACTGACCCAGTCAAAGAGCTCATGTTTGGACCTGTGGAATTTCCATCCTTCACTGTTGTGTGATGATAGTAATTTCTCCAAGATTTTCAGAAAGAAGGGAAATTTTAGAACAATATCTATGAACGTATAATTTACAGTATCTATGAACATATAATTTACAGTATGTTACAAGAAATGTGTTATCTGATAAATAACTTTTAAAGAATAAAGATAAAATTTACAAGATTGTTTATCTTCATTATCAACCCAGTGGCAGCGATAGTGTTATGACCATGTCACTATGCTGTATGCATAAAAACTGCATGTAATAGAAAAAGACATTACAACTGAATATAGAAACAAAACATGCCCACCACTGCACAACATTGCCAAATACAATTAGTACTGTTGACAATGATGTCACCAGCCTTCTTCTCATGCTGTCAAGATATGAGCTACAAGCATATCAATGTACAAACCATAGACATATAATAAGAGTGTCCCAGAGTTTCAGCTGAGTACAGGAGTTAATGTATGACCCTTGGCAACATCACACCTAATTGTTTTTATTTCTGTGTACAGCTGATCAAGGAACCAATCACGAAATATAAAAAAAATGGTCAGGAAGCAGACAAATCCAACATCACTTTTCAAAGTTAGCATACATCCAGTTATAATACCACACCATATGCAATTTTGTTATACCATAGGCAGGGTTTGTACAAATTTAGATTCCTTTTAGCACTTAGACCACAACAATATGTGGAAGGAAGGCTAAACAATATGATAAAAAATTTCAGCAACTTGAAATGTGTTCATGAAGCATTAATGCCAAACCACAGGAATGCTTCAAAGATGACGTAATTTCAAAAATTAACTCGTGTGCATGCAGACAAGGGTTATCACTAATCTAGTCCATTTCAGGATGGGTATACTATTCCAGTTTTCTGAGAGAAAAAAAACATCAAATTAAATATGATCACAATAAATCTTGACAAGATGAGAGCTCAGTTAGTTTCAGCAAGAAGTAGCAATGGCAGGTGTGGAAATTCCTGTACAAACTGGCCATTGCAACAAGTGACTGTATGTATTATGGACATGGCTAGAACCTTCTTTGCAAAAGTTTTCATTGCTACAGTGGGTGAACTAGTGAAAGTATGACACTGTACGAATTTTACCCATGATCCCACTGCAGAACATTTACCTGCTCCAAGTAAATGAACTCTTGTGTTGTCAAGGTTTATAGTTGTTATTTTCAATTTGTTGGAGTATCTTTTTTGTCAGAAAACTGGATTGATTTATCTATTAGATCAACCACATTCGTGGCAGTTCATAACAATGTAGAACAGAATTCCCTCACACAGTCTCAGTATTAGCCTAACTCATGATTTTCTGTGACCAGATTTAAAATCAGCTTGATATTTTGATACAGTCTAATATAAATCATTATTTGAAATACTAATATGAATAAATGTTAAGTTCTTTTCAAAAACTCAGGTTCTAAAATATGCTTTATGACTTTATCTGCAAACTCAAGATTACAACACAAAAAACAGTTTAATTGTAAACTGCTTATTTCAATTTCATAACAAGTATATTGACACCTCCTGTGGCTGTACTGAGAGTAAAAAAGATTGAACTCTCGTATGTAAGCTATTTCAGCCAGTCTGAAGGTTCAACTGTAACTGGCAAGCAGAGGGTTTAAGACACATGGTGGCAATGTATTTGGGTGGTAATGTATTTTACCCCCAGTCTGACAACCACAACGATAACCAACAACATCCATCTTCGTTTTTCAACAGACCATGCTAAAAAGAGGAAAGTACTTTTCTTCAATGTGTGCAAATGGTATAAGTTAAAGATAATATCTCCAGAAACTCCCTAACCCCAGAACTGATTGGGTTTTTTGCTTCTGTTTTGTTGTGGTGGGGTTTACAGCAATTTCTTCAACATATTGGCTTTATCAAGCAGAAAAAATGGCAGTGAAGTGCCTTCCCAGGGACACAGTCGACCTGTGCTAGCCAAGGCTGGTACTGAACCAATGACCTTTAGATTATGAATCCACACTGCCAACTGAGCAACCATGGTTCCCAAAAAATTTTTAAAAGTTGATTTAAAGTTAAGATAAATCATGGTCATGCCAGAATTTTACTTAACATACCCAGGTTTCCAGTCGGGTCTATGAGGGGTGAATCTATACAGACAGTAAGACGGGACAATAAATGCCAGGTGCTTTCATATGTTGCTTGAGAAGTGCAGCCCTGGAACAAAAAAGAAAACATGATTGTGAATGATTCTTTAATTTTCTACTTCAATTGCAAGATGCTATTACCAATTTTGCATAGTGTATTTTTCTGTTTCTTTTCAGTTTCTGTTTGATTTTGGACACCAAAAATAATTCCAAAAATAATTATGTATGGTCTTTTAATTATCAGACAATGTATTACAATATTTTTTCCATAATGTATATTTTCAGATGTAAAAGAATATGTAAAAATAAAAATCAATAGTAAATGTATCACTTACAGGTAAATCGTAGGCAACCATGCGAGCCCCTGCCAGTAATTAAATAGAGATGATGTGAATAAATATTTAACCATACAAAATACTTACTTTTCTCACTGAACAAGAAATATTTGATATTATTATACACTGAACTTAACAACAACTATAATAATTTAAAATCCTTTGTGTCACTTGTCAGGAAAGATTCAATGTGCTGTTTTTTCCTTCTTCTTAAGACTGCAACAACGGAGGAAAAAGAAAAAGGAAAGTGAGAACAGTTCATGTTTAATGCAGAATGTCAACATATTAAACAGAGTTGTTACTGGTTATATATTGCTAGTTGATTGTTGTAATTAGCATTCCCAATCTGCGTGTAACACAATCTTCTATGATACCTATTACTCCAGTTTATGACTGACACACATACATATATTTCTACTCTTTAAGTTGAAAATACATGTATTATTCTGTCTTAAATAACTCGTAGTTCCTTTAGAAAGCCTAAGACTTTGTTTATTATTAATTCTGTTTCAGGTGAGAAGTGTAAATTCACTAATTACTGAGCAGTGTTTGTAGTGGGAAATTCATGATATTGTGGTTCTTGGAAAGCACACATAACTCAAATACATATAAGACTGCATTTTGTAATAGAAGGGTGTATATATATATATATATATATATATATATATATAACAGTCACAAAAGAGTATGGTGAATGGCAGATACGTCTACCAGTGTTTCGTAGCCGTCTGTGTTGGCACTGTACCACTAGTACAGTACAGTTGTCTCTGGAGATCATTGATCCAAAAGTCTCAGTGACCTGGACAATTCTTTTAAGGTACATTGTCTTGAACAAAACTCAACGTGCAGAAACCATAAGTTTCTTATTGGATGTGCCATAACTATAACCTCTTACCTTCAGCTCACAGAATCAATATAGTTTTTTAGCTCACAGTCAATATATTTCTTTAGCTCAGAGTCAATATATTTCTTTAGCTCACAGAATCAATATATTTCTTTAGCTCACAGAATCAATATATTTCTTTAGCTCACAGAATCAATATATTTCTTTAGCTCAGAGTCAATATATTTCTTTAGCTCACAGAATCAATATATTTCTTTAGCTCACAGAATCAATATTTTTCTTTAGCTCACAGAATCAATATATTTCTTTAGCTCACAGAATCAATATATTTTTTTAGCTCACAGAATCAATATATTTCTTTAGCTCAATATATTTCTTTAGCTCACAGAATCAATATATTTCTTTAGCTCACAGAATCAATATATTTCTTTAGCTCACAGAGTCAATATTTTTTTTTTTGCTCACAGAGTCAATATATTTCTTTATTACCCTAAGTGCAAGTTATCCCCAAAGTCTCATTGCAGTACTTACTCAAGAACAAAAGTCGTTCTGCAAAACCAATTTTGTTTTTGAGTCACAATGACCTTATACTCTGACCTGTTGATCCCAAAATCAAACGTCTTTCTCCTTACTCAAAGTTCAAGCCATCCACAAAGATTGGTAACTGTCGATGATGGGCAACTCAAGTTATTGTGCAGAAATTTAATTGGTAACTGACAGATTAAAGGACAAAAGGACAACATCATGTAACATAAAACACTGAATCTTATCTTGAGAAATAAATACAAGGCAAGCAATGTATATTTACTATTCATTCCTCAACATGTAAAGATAGAAAAAATCTGCCTTATTTACTTCATAAGTAGCACATTATCATAGCTACAAAATTTGTTGCTGGGGATAATTTGTTTTTCTTTTTAGGCAAGAATAAAGTTAATGTGTTTTCAGACAGCCAAATAATTATCTTTTGCTGTCCGAAAACATGCAGAAAATACAGTAATGCGTTATTTTGTGTATAACTAAAATCATTTATATATGACCCAACACACTGCAGATTTAGGATAATAAGGGCATATGCATAGTTTTTTAATTAGTAATGTTCATATACACTAACTTCAGCATGCATTTACCATCATGAGAGAAACCAAATTATGGTGGAACTGCAGATAGATAGGTCAGCCAACAAGAAATGTATCTCACCCATTCTGCCTGCTGGAGCTAAAGTGAATAGGAAGATGGGTTTGTATTAGGTGAGTCATGGCGACTCTAGACTCAAAGTGTGTCTTATTAAACTATGTCAGAACCCAGGATGGTTCCATTTCAGACAGTGGGTCAAAGCCTTTTGTTGAGACAAGTCAAAGTGTGCAAGAAGGTCAGAGACATCTTTGTTCTGGCTGATATTCTCCCTCCCATGATGTTGAAACATGTCCAAAATCATAGATTAGGTGCCCTTGATTGTGTTGGGAGCTAATTTCTTCTCCTTGATGGGCCATTGGAGAATGTTGATTATGTGTGGTTGGTTTTCAAGGAAGAGATGTGATTCTGCTTGTACCACTAGAAGAAAACTCTCCATTTCACCTCATACGCTTTCTAACTGGTGGTTATTCTTGTTGGAGCATTTCTGTCCTCCACTTGTTCTGATGACCATTTCTTTTTATGGCTTGCTTGATATGAATCAATCATGCTGGTTCAACATCTCTAGGTCTAAATGGAAAATCTGCATTAGCAGTTATCTGAGCAGGCAAGAGGAACACAGAATCTTTCAGGGAATCTTTGCTGCGAAGTTCAATAGATCACTGATCTATTATTTTTTCCACATTATGTTAGCAATCAGGATTAAACATCACGCTGATTCACTTGCTTTTTTGCAGGACTCTAGGAATTAGAAAGGTTGGAGGAAAGGCATATATACTGAGACTATTCCAATTGAGAAAGAGCAATGTCTACTCTTGCCTTTATATCTGGGACTGGAGAGATGATCAGTAGCTCTCCATTCCACCGTGCTTAAATTAGTTTAAAGGACGTTGACCCTACTTGGTGCACATCTGACTAAGGACCAAGAGGCAAATGGACCACCTGGTGTCAATTAGCTGATTCTGTTGGAACAGTAAGTCTGCTAAGACATTAAGATTGCCTGCAATATGGCAGACTTGGATGTGGATCTGCTAACAAGAAATCCACCTGAGAAAATTCCAAACCAGAAGGCAGATGTTTGGAGCCTTGGTTCCCCATGTCTTCTGATGTAATCATCAATAGTCAAGTTACTGAATGAGAACACTCTTTCCAGCAGTGTCTCTGCCACAACTGAAAGGTATTCATTACCGTGTTCATATCCAGAAGACTGATGTATAACAAGTGCTCCAGAAGGGGTCAAATAACTTCATGGGAGGAAAGCATGAGGTGGGTACCCCTGCCTGTTGTGTTGGCATCTGTGCAGATCAAAATGTAGGTGCCTGACCCTGTTTTGGGATGTATTAAGTAAGATCCTCCCATCTATTAAGATGGTACCTCATTTAGTTTAAACTTCTGATCATATACTAAGTTCAGACCCATACTGGGATAGGAGAATCATTAGCAACAGTCTCATGAACAGGCAACCCAGGATGATGACATCTGCTGTCAAACTGAGGAGGTCCAGGTGGCTAATAAATTCCTGTGCTTAAATTTGATTCTCAGAGTGAATGGTAGTAATTTTCGAGGTAAGCTCCTCAAGAAGATGACTCAGTTCAAGAAGCTTTTGAACTCCATACCCATATGGAAGGTATGATAGGATGGGATGAGACCAGATTTGTCATTTTTGATGAAGAATCTAAGATGAAGCTGAAGCAAAACAAGGGACTTCATTTCTTGCTACAAAAAGTAAATTTGTTGGATGTCATGGATGTGCAAGTGGTTCTGAAGTGTGACATGACTCTGTCCATGATTCTTATGAAGACCTGATATTCAGATCTAAAAGGAATGCCCTGATCTGGAATATCTGTATGTGAACCCTGGGAATTTCTAGGAAAGGAAGACTTTGGAATGGGAATGTGAAGGTACACATTTTGAAGGTACATGATAAGGAATGGGCACTGATCATGATCTGGAGGCCTTCAGAGAGGATCTGCATAACCCAGAAACCGCTAGGACTGAGGGTCTTCCATTCAGTAGCAAAGTGCTGGGATCTTGCCCTCATTGGGATGTCAGAAAAATGTGAAGTCACTTTCTGCTGGAAGGTTGGCACAGAGAGAAGCTGGGTGAAAACCCATCCTTGTTTCCTCATGTTATTTGCTGCCCCATGAAACAGAGTTCTCATCAAATGAATGAGCTTGGAGAAAGATTTTGCCCATGTGGCATACCTTTGTGGGATAGTTGTCTCAATGATAGCTGGTCTCTATAAAATAACATATTGACAGTGGCTGGAACTTAGTAAGAGCTGGCAGTGAAGTGGTTGTATGCAGACAAGATTCTAATTGCAGAAGACAGAAATCCTTAGATCAAGTTGCTGAAGGCAGATTCTTCTCTGGATACTGTCAGATCAAGAAAGGAAAATGGGGCTTGTGAGAATGAATCACTGAACACAGAAGAGTGGGCTCACAGAGAAGCCTCCAGCAATGCTGTAACAACTGCGCTGGCAAAGCATTTTGTATGGGGTGGTGAACAAGGTTGGTGGTCTAGTCATGTATATACCGACATTCACTAATTGTATCATCAATTGTCTGAGACTGATACCACATATCTGAAAATGGGAAGTTAATAGTTGGTACTGGATCATGATGGAAAAGGAACTGGTGATGGACCTGTCAAGTGCTGGTCCACATTAAATCCATGTGTCTGATACTTAGTAGCATGAAACAGTTCACCATCTATTCATGCTGATTATACAAGGCAAAAGAGTCAGAGCTTGAGCTCAAATGGGCATGGAAAGATGTTGGGGGACTATTTATATCTTTAAATCAGGTCTGGGTATACTGGGAAAATAGATCACTGTACCCAGTCTTAAAAGTCAATGTGTTCACACATGCCCAATGTGCTGATAACTGTATATAGAAATATGGCGATAAAAGTGAATAAGTCACATGGCTCATGCTCAATGAGGAAGATACTATAAATAATGAGGAATGTCCAGGGAAATTACTTGCATGACCTAAATATATATATAAAAAAATCAGACCAATTACTGCACAGAATTCACAAACAGGTCAAGTACTGAGTTGAACAGAAAGTACTATAGACCACTGGGCAGCCAATTAAGATGGTTCCATTAAGTTTAATGCTTATAAGGTTTGACCAATGAAGTGAAAAACATTGGTCAAATATGAAGACAGAGCAAACAGATGACAAATCTCCAGAGAATTGTTCAAAAGATGAAAAGGTACAATTAGATTCAATACGAGGCCTCATGAAAGAGTGTGCTTATTAGCATGAGCAGAAATAGTAACTGATGATGGATGGTGTTTAGTGCCAATAGTTCTATCCAAGGAACACTACTCAAGTCCAACTTCAATCAGACGACCTATTATCACTTTCATTGCTATTAAAATGATGACAGGGAATGTATTTTTTAGTTTGGATTTGTGACATAATAGATGTACTGCCTAACACTTTATTATTAGGTAATATATCTGAAGAATGGTTTTGGACTTGTACTCAGAGAAGTGTGAATGATGGAGGTGAACAGCATCTGTAACACTATTCTAATATGTGTATGTTTCATTGAGCTATCATGAATGGTTTTGGACTTAAGCTCAGAAAAGTTTAAAGTATTGGTGGCAGGATGAACAAATCAATGACAACATTAGAAATGCCGACTCTGAAGAACTGTGAGCAGCAAAAGACACATCTAAACCATTAGTCTAATATGTGTACCATGTTTTACTAAGATAACTTGAATGGTTTTGGAGTTGTGCTCCAGGAACAAAAGTGTTAATAATGGATGGATGCATAGATAGATAACAACTGTTGTTGTTGACAGATTTTGGATTTAATGCCATTTCTCAGCACTGGATAGGCTATACATGGCAGCCAGTATAAACTGATGGCGGAAGAACCAAGAGATGACAACTGTAAAAAAAATAAAAAAAAAATAATAAAAAACTGATAATAGCAACAGGCACATCTATTCTAAAAAATGTACCAAATTTCAAAGAGATAAAATTCAATGGTATTGGAGTTTTCCGTAGAAAATAAAGTGAAGATAATGGATGGATCAAATGACAGACAAATGGACAAAAGCATTACAAATATTGAAACTGAAGAATAGCAAAAGGCACACATAGACCAACAGTCAAATAGCAAGTGTCTTCATACTGGTGCAGATTACCCAATAATAGGCACATTGAATGCACCCTTTGAAGTTTTGCCCAAAAGGCTCTCAAACTTTAACAGTATATGCACCCCTGTGAAGTTTGCCCAATAAGAGGCCCACAAACCTTAAGTAATAGTGTCTGCACCCCTGGGAAGTTTGTCCATTTAATCTGCTGTTGTATTTTTTCCAGTCTCTCTCTGCATTCATGTCTCTCTGGCTGCATATGCTGCAGGATCTGTCAGTTAAAAACAAGATGGAATTATTTTAAAATGAAGCCAAATGAGTCTTCAAATCAATATTCACACAAATATTTGTTCATATACACAAAAGGTGAAGTTTATGTGAAATTTTCTTGTGCTCTTTACAAGCCATTTGCTGTTTTGCCATAATTTGCAGCAATGAGAAAAAATACTAATATGATAACACATTGTTTAAACAGTTCTTGTAACTTGATAATATTAATCACAACAATGACACAAACTCAGAAGGCCACAATAAAGACTAGAGGCTCAGAAAGTATTTTTTAGTTTACAACTATATTCCTTTCTACTGAGACAAGAAAAATTAAACATTTTCATTTTTACAAGAATTCTCTGAAACTCAAAGAATTGCCTGCAAACTTTGCCATGACATAACTTACCTGCCTTTCACAAAGCACTACAATGAATTAATATCTTTGCATAGGTATCAATTTTCATGTATTTGCAAACAAAGATATTTTCATCAGTACTTAAATTTATGGATTTGATAAAGTCCTGTTGTTTTCACAGAAGGAACAATTGTTTGATAGATCTGTAAATATGTAGTCTGGAGCAACCATGATATTAATGAAAACTGGTACACACACCCACCCACCCAACAAAAAGTAAATTCACAGAAACTCAGAATCTCAAAATTATTGATGCCAATGCTGATTCCACTGTATAGTGATACCTGTAATGTAACAGGTAATGGCTTTTCTGTCAAATTCCATTGTGGAAATAATTTTATGGTCAGTTAAGTGATACAGTGTAAAATATAGAAATCATTGGAAAATGGGAAAGAACTCGGTCATATACTAAAGTATGTTAGGCAGAATGGAACTATGTCAAAAACTTTATAAAGAAAATTCATTGGTGAGTTCAAACTTGAAAAAGAAACTTGGGAACATTTTGGCTAAAAATAACTCATCTCAGTCAAGTCATCTATAATGAATGTTATGATGGTATTTGATGTGGTCATGATATCATTTGGAAAACAATGTATGTATGTATGTTATGGTGCTAATGTAGTAATTTGGGGTGCTATGTAATCAAAGCTGGAAATGCTTGAGTGTATTCTGATTTAGTGATACCAACATCTTGCCTGAGCTGATAAGATAACAGCAAAGATTAAACTGCAAATCTGTGGTCTTGTTGTCGGACAAAACAATGCATTGAGTTTAATGGCAATTCCATAAAGCAGGTGGGAGAAAAACTATTTCAACAAAAATGTAACCCTAAGTTGACACTTTTTAGACAGATGGGCTGATATCAATAAATACAAATGAATTTACGTATCTCATCTGCAGACAGTTTAAGGCTGAACCCATTCTGTGCATGATTTTCAATAAAATTAACACAAATTTTTCCCAAATAATCTATATTTGTAAATAACAATATCAAAACCACTGCAAACACCAATCAAAAGTGATATATAGTTCTTTTGTTATCTGCTGATTCCATTGGAAAACAAACAGTTTTACAAGCTGCTGAGTACTGGTTGCTAGAGGACTTTCATTGTTCTCTAAAACTATAAATATTTGTAAAGGATTTCATTTAAGTTTTTCACAGGTAAAGAATATCTTGCAAAACTAAAATCATCACAAAAACCAGTAATGTTAGAGGGTGCTAAAGTTAAATGGAGTGATCCACAAATAACTCTATCCCCAAAAATGATTAAATTTACCCCTAAACCCATAGAACTGTATCTCCCCCAAATTTTGATTTTACAGTAGATTAAATAACCCTCAAAGGTTGATTTTGTCTTTTGTTTTTGTTGGTTTTAATGTCATTTTTTTATTTATATATTACTGAATATGACATGGTGAGGAGATGGAAGAATGCATAAAAGTATACCTTTTCCAGCAGTCTACATGCTAGAAGAAATTCATACTCATAGTCGGACTCCAGAAGGGACACAGCAATCCAGAACATTTGAGAAACAATTGTCAGTTTGTCCTCTGTACCATGCTCAAGGTTCTTCAGGGACTTTTCACTGCGAGATCTTGGGACATTTGTCCTCAGCCTGCTCTCAATATCAGTACCACCCCTAAAACGCAGCTCAGCTGTATAATGGATACAAGCATTGGTATAGCATATTTATTTGAAATTTGTGGCATTTTAGCATTTACTGTCTAGACAAACATCAAAATTAGCAAATAAAATACAGCAGTAGAGGCACTGGGATTTTCAATTTACTCAAACAGCAACTGTAATCAATCATGATACCTTCTCTTTCACAGTGTATGATAAAGTTGTCATAAAAAATATATAGCAATTAATTTCTTAATCTTCTTTGTTCTACAAGTTTTCTATAAAGAAACAAAATAATGAGAATTTTGGAATAAATGTTCAAAGTTAGTTTTTGAACACTGGGTTCGGTTGGAAAAATAGTTGTCTTTTACTCTTTGACTGTGGAAGCAAAGAAATACCCTGAACAGACAACTGACTGAGAAGTTGCATACTTGATTGTTTTTATAATCAGGTCTAATATCACACCTGTACAGGCCTAAGCATGTGATTTCAAATCTTGCATATAAGTGAGCTAAATATCAACTGACTAACTGATAGATAACAGAAAATGGTCCAACATTCATCTCAATTATAATAACTAAAATCTAGAAGGTATTTAAGTGAATTCCTGTGATCTGCAGTCTGAGAAGCCATAAACTAACTCTAGAAACCTGACTTGGCGCTAAAAAGAAACCTCTGCAAATCTGTATAATAAGCTGATTGTCATGACAGCTGCAAATTGTGACAAATCTTTACAAAAATATATTAACTGGTCAACAAAAGCAAAATAAAAGGAACCACAAACATGGTGTAGCTCTGCTAGGGACACTGTTTACACAGTAACTGGTGCTTCGAGCATGCTGGTGGTAGTTGTGACTAGACTGTTTAGGGGCCATCATGGCTCCTCGCCTGGCCTCTAACCCAAATCTACCATCCCCTTGGGATAAGTCCTTGGCCAGGTTAGGGGTAGACATGTAGATCTCTCTCATGTAATCGACTGGTCGAACCTCAAGGTCAAGGTTATCTACTAACTCTTCCAGAGTCAAAATGATTTCTGTAACATAACCCTGTAATATAATTTGAAAAATATTGTTTATAAAGACAACTTATCATCTAAATTTCTTGTTGAATGATATGATAAATCGCAATTACTTTATAGGTTACAGGATATCCGTTTTGCCTATCAAGAGTAAATATTCAGATCTGAGGTACAAAATTGCATATATTATTATCATTTGCTACATTAACCATGTGTTGTTTACGAAAACTTCAACAACTTGTACCTACCAACCTATCAACACTTTCATATGGTTTTAATTTTCAAATAAAATAAGCTATTCTTACTTCCATTACCTGCATATCTTCCCCTTGTTCTGCCACTGTCTCTACAAGGCGAGACAGAATATCTGCAAGCATTTGGGATGTCGGCCTGATGTGAAGAGCTCTCAACACCTGAAAACAAATGACATGTCATTTCACTCTAACAATAACAGGGGCTTTTATGAATTACATATTTCATAATCTTTCATTGAACAAAAGTTATCTAGACTTAAGAAACAAATCCTCTTACTCTCTTTCTGTAACACATTGTGGTACTCTCTTATCAAATTTAAAAGATGCATCTTTTCAGATAATAACTATCAATCCTTATTACAGGACTGTATCTTGAAAATAGCCTAGATAATGGCCACTTTCACAAAATAAAATGCTTAAAAATTTGTTTTCTTCTAAACCTGGTTCACAAGGTCACTGCTAATTTTTATTTTTTTCAATAATGTAATTTAATGGTTCTAAAAAGATACCAAAAATGTAAAATAAAATTACCAACAGCCTTTCTTAACACTTATTTCTGATGCTTTGTCTTGCTAACTGTGAATGACAACTTTTGCTCATTTTGAAACTAAGATGATATATTTTCTGAGAGGACCAGAGAGGTGGCCTAAGTGACACACAGACGCATGCATGTACACACATACACACACTTTCTGAGACATCTAAGAAATAATCAGTGCTACAATTCACTGTAATCTGCATATCTATGCTTTTAAAAACTAACAATATACACTCTTCAAAAATGTTTTTTGGGTCCATATTTTTATCACAAATAAAACTTCTGAGGTATCTGGCACAAAATCCTTACACAAGTGCAGGATTCTGTTCACATGTAATTTGTGCAGAATTATGTTTTTATAGGCAAGCCACTGTAGCTCAGTGGTAGAGCATCAGACTCATAAACCAAAGGTCATGGGTTCGATACCCACCCAGGCCAAACTGGCTCAACTGTCTTGGTATGTCCTTGGAAAAGACAATTAGCTTCCGTTTCCTCTGTATGATATAGCCTATAATGTGTTAAAGGTGCCACTAAATCATGAAAACATAACAAAGCTGTTTTTATTGACCTACAATAAAGAATTTAATTTATACTTGTTTTAAAACTTAGGAAGCAACTAATACAGATATAATATGAAAGAATCATGTACCAAAACTGATGAATAATTCCAAGTACAAACCTGGAAAGATCTCCCAGCATAGTGTCTGGAAGAACAGGACAGTGACAACTGCAGGGCCACTTGGGACCATCTCTGCTCCACCAGGGCCAGTGGAGACAACTGACTGAAGAAGTGTACAATTAATTTCAGGAAATATTCCAACTGTGTAGCACTTTGTGTCACCAAAGTCTTAGGTGTGATGTCTTCATAACTCCAGAGAGGTCTCCCTCGCCTATGGTGGAAAAATAACAATATAAAAAATCTGAACAAATTACCAAAAAGTGCTTATACTGCTCTCCCCTATTATAATACACCTCATTATAATGCAATTCTAGATATAATATAGTACTACAATGGATGACATGACCAAAATCATACAAATGTATAACAATATGGGTTGAAGAAAAGGTAAAATTTAGACTTATATCTATATTTCCTTCTCAAAACGGCATATTTAACAAATTCCAAGGTTCAGTATATTAATATATTCTCAGTATATTGTGGGTGTGATTCTCAATATAACATAGTTCAATACCTAATTCGGTCGGTGGTTATGGATCTCAACTACAGTGTTACAACAAGGGAAAGCTGTATGTCTAAAAAGCAAATTTTACAAAATATGTTTCTCTGAGAATACCTACCTGATCAAATTAACATTAGAAAAAAGCTGTTCTACCTCTCATATCCAGCAATCACAGAAAGATGAAACTTTTTGTTCTTCCAGTCTATATACCACATAGATGAAGGGAAGAAAATCATCCCAACCCTTTCAATTAACTCCCCTTACCACTGCCAGGTGGCTATGGTTGTTTACTCACTTCAAGCTTAAGCGATAATTTAATGATGCTCCCATTTGCACAGAGGTGTGAGAAGCTTTCAAAGTAGTGTCATTGGGAAAGTATTGGTATAGTCTTGATTGTCAAGTTATATACAGTTTTAACAAAAATTTGCTTTCTTCATGGAATACATTCCCTAATCACATTAACATTAAAAGAATAGGAAATAGGAGGAAGAAAAGCTGGCCATCCTATCTCTACCATGGGCATCCTTCAAGGGATGAATGGCTAGATAACCAATTTGATGGATAATCTGCTCTCTAAAGAAGAACAGCATAAATGTTGGTCATGCAACCCATGATAACCACATAATGATAAGAAGAAAATAATTAATTCCTCACACTGATAAAAATTGCAGGTGAAGCCTGTTAAAGTGCTAAACATACACCTGACAGGAGGTTACACTGACATCAGCTGGGACTGTGATTATCTGATCTGTAGCCACTGGACTTAAAAGACTCAATCTGTCTCTGTTAAGCAAGATCAGAGATTAAAATAAAAGAAGACTGACTGTGCTTGCCATACAAATGCTTCTATTATGTCTCAGATTGAAATAATACACCTGCAGAGATCTGTCTAATCTCATGAGCTGAAATTGTCATTAGACATATCTGATTTTTTGAGACGTCCATGTACACTGAGAATATTACTCACTTCAGACATGATGCTTGAGCTTGTGGGGTTAAATCCTCTTTCATGGACTTCACAAGAAGAATTAAAAAAATGTCACGCTCCATAACTTTTTTCATTTGCTTTAGGTAATATTTGAAAGCATGGATAGGGTCTTGCATCACTGTCACTCTTGACATATTAGTTGAAGAGAGACAAAGAGAGCATGTGACCCTAATTAATTGCCCACTGAAGGCCACCTATTCTTAGCTACAAAGCCTGGTTGCATCATTAGGACCTTAGTGTGTGTATGTGTGATTTGTATTTTTAATGTAGCTTTAACAATTTTTCTGTCATATTGCTACAATGTCTGCAGTGTGGCAGTTTATAGTGACGTCCAGCACTGAGGCAACATGCCACAGACATGTAGCATGATGTCCCACTCAGTTACATTATCCTGACACCAGGCCGACAAGTCCTAACACTAACGTCTTAATGCTGGGGGCCTAGCGAGGCAACTGTCAGTACCATTTTTATGTCTTTGGTACGACTCAGCTGGGGTTCAAACCTGCGACCTCCTGCATCCAAGGTGGACGCTCTAACCACTAGGCCAATGGAGTGGTCTCATTAGGACCTTAGAACCATCTGACCTGAACTGGATATTCAGGTCCACTGAAAGGTCATCCAACTCATTCATTTTGCATACCAACAGTAAAGTTGTCAGAAAGCATGTCTTGTATGAGAGCAGCTTCAGAATGGTAATATGCTGCAGTTACAAGTTGCTGAACTCTCTGCCTGTTAAACAAATATCTTGTAGGTCCTCCTTGTCTCTGGCACATAATGACGTCATAGTTTAGTCCGAAATGACAAGGTAAATTAAAACTTGGACATAACAACTCACATATACCAAAAACTAAGCTGTAAGAACTTACTGTGCTGGAGAGACACAAATTATGTGCATCTCCATTGACACTTGCTGATGTCATGTTTAATATGAAATGACAAGAATGACAATTATCAAAAATAACCAGAAAGTTTTCACATATTATGATAGCCACTGTGGAAGAACACTTTGCACAGGAGAGACACAGATCATGCATGTCCATGTAAACTTTAAATCCTAAACTTAGTGCACTTCACTGTCGTTCTTTATCTGAAACAAAAAGTATGATGAAAAAGCAGAAAATAACAACCCAGAAGTGTGTGTGTCTGTGATTTTGATTTTTAATGTAGCTTTAAGAATTTTTCAGTCACATCTCTATGATGTCTGCAGTGTGGCAGTTTATAGTGACGTCTAGCACTGGGGCATCATGCCGCAGACACATAACATGATGTCCCACCTAGTCACATTATCCTGACACCAGGCCAACCAGTCCTAACACTAACCTCTTAATGCTGAGGACCTAGCGAGGCAGCCGTTAGAACCATTTTTATGAGTATTGGGTATGATTTGGCTGGGGTTCAAACCCACGACCTCCCACATCCGAGGCAGATGCTCAGACCATTAGGCCATCAAAGCGGTCCAACCCAGAAGTGTTGAAATATAGTAACACTATACTTGTTACTTAAACAAGCAAGAATAAATATAGTGTGAAAATAGACAACCAAAGCAAGCACAATATGATGCCATGTTGAAGCACAAGGTCAGAGAAAGAATGAAGTTGACAACTGCAAAACATTCAGAAAATGTGAACAAATTTCATCGCCCCAAATTACTGCAACATGTAGTAAATATCTTTTCACTCAATACTATACCAATTTTGTTGATGGATGGTAATAATGACTTTATTTAGAGAGGGTAACACAATTAGCTAAGAACTAATCTATCCTGAGGACCTCATACAAAGGAATTTATTTATTTTAGTTGCATCTCTGAAGCCACTGGATATATTGGGTTTGGAAGAAGGAAATTAAGTGTGCATTTCTAATCTCAACTGAAATACTATTCCAGAGCAAAGTTCCAGAGTATTGAAAATTTTTTTAAAAAATAATTCCTTATTTGGTTTGGGAATTTTATACTGTTTGGTAGACATGGATCGCAGGTGGGGAGTATTACCAGGTAGCCTATACTGGAATAGTGATTGTAAATATTCAGGAGCACTATTATTGGATATCCTGTACATTAATTTGGCTTTTCTCAAAGATCTTATGATGGTCAATAATTGATGAGATTAAATGAGATTCTAGTGGAGGTACTATATATGTGATATTAACCGAAAGCTAAAAAAATTTTCTAACAGTTCTTGCCTTACAAGGCTTTTATCAAGATTCATCTCAAAAAGTAGCAGAGATGAAAGTTTCATAGTGTAATCAGACACTGATTAAGTATTTGAAAAACAAAAGAAAGACACAACACTATTATTTTTACGGAGTTACTATCTGAAATACACATAACAAGCATTAAACATCATGTACAAGAGAAAGAGAAATGATTGGGATGAATGTTTGACTGAGCAAGTTGAAAAGCTTCAAAAACAAAAGGTCAAACCAGTTCTTATGACTGAAAAATGACAAACCAATCAACATAAAGTTTTGTGTGTTTTGTCAAAAGCATGGGCAGAAGAACAATTTTATTAGTCCCTGTATTTCAAATTTCTTAAGTCAGCTCTTGTCGACCTTGCAGGATGTAATGAACATATATAAACTGTGGCAAAAGCATCAGTCTTGTTAACATGTTTGCCATTATGACCATGCTATTTTGAAATGCCTATATCCTTACAAAAATGAAAAATCCACCATTTCATAAGTACCAGACAATGAATGAATTCAGTCAGCTTAACGAATTGGTGATAACAAAAAAGTTATACTAAGAAGTAATAGCCATTGAATGATCTCAGTCAGCCTAAGGGATCAGTGATAACATATGTTATACTTTGAAGTACTAGTCAATGAATGGTATCAATCAGCCTAATGAATCAGTGATAACATAAACGTTATACTAAGAAGTACCAGTCAATGAATGATATCAGTCAGCCTATGGGATCAGTGATAACATATACATTATATTAAGAAGTACCAGTCAAGGAATGAGCTCAGTCAGCCTAATGAATCAGTGATAACATATATGTTATACTAAGAAGTACCAGTCAATGAATGATATCAGTCAGCCTATGGGATCAGTGATAACATATACATTATATTAAGAAGTACCAGTCAAGGAATGAGCTCAGTCAGCCTAATGAATCAGTGATAACATAAACGTTATACTAAGATGTACCAGTCAATGAATGATATCAGTCAGCCTATGGGATCAGTGATAACATATACATTATATTAAGAAGTACCAGTCAAGGAATGAGCTCAGTCAGCCTAATGAATCAGTGATAACATATATGTTATACTAAGAAGTACCAGTCAATGATTGGTATCAGTCAGCCTAATGAATCAGTGATAACATATACGTTATACTAAGAAGACACAGTAGCCTCATAGATAATTTATACCCTGTCAGATGATGATACCAAGGTTTTCAAAGTCTGCCCTGTCACTGGAATAATAACTGAAGAATCAACAAAACTATTAGCTCAAAAGCTTCTGATCTTGCACGTGATTTACATATATAAAGGAATATTAAATACTCATAATGGAAAACTTCTCATGTAAACACTACTGATTCCACTGTCAAATACGCTGGCAGAAGAACAATTAGGGCCTGGCTGGTAATGAAATTTGGCTTTATGTGAAGCGACTGTTATAAATTGTTGGATTCTAGTTACTCATTCAGACTGTAAGAAACTTCAATTGTAGCATTAACTACAAAAGTGCCTTGAACATCTTATTTATAGGTAAAGGATGAATACAGGCAGAAAAATAATCAGGGCCTGGCTGGTAATGAAATTTGGCTGTTATGCGGAACAACTGTTATGAACTGTTAGAATTCTAGTCGCAAATGCGGAATGTAAGAAACTTCAATTGTAGCCTTAACAGCAAATATGCCCTGAACATATCATTTACCACTTGGAAAAAAAGTAATTACAGTAAGATGTCAGTTTTGTATCCCCAATAAATTCTTAAATACTTAAAAATGCTATTGTCAAACCTGTTGGTCAATACATCCAATATTTTCTTCACAACATCCAAAATGGTTTCTCTGGTTTCTGTTTCACTGTAGCTAGACCTAGGCTGGTCAGGGGTAGTAGGGGTGATAGGAGTCCCAGGGGTCAGAGTCTTGGTGCTGTCCACTCTCATGACTGGCCGTAGGGTTGATGTCTCCTCTGATTGGGTCTCTTCTGTTACAGTGAGTTCTACTAATGAGATTAATTTAGCAAATATGCTGCTGAGTGTATGCAGCCTGGGAACACAGCAAATAATATTAGGAAACATAAACAACAAATAAACAAGAACTGCAGCCAAAAGTACAATGGTCTCTCACTATAAAATCCCTTAGTATATCACTGCAGTTTATACCACTTGAGCAGGGCCACTGAAGCTGCTAAATTTCTGTTCTAATACACTACTCACTTTACATCACTTGATTTAATTCTTGGCAGATGAGAACTAAAATAAAGCTATCCCTCATTATAATGCTACTCAATGCAGAGCATGCTACCTTATAGTAAGACCACTTTAAAATAAAGTACATGATAAAAAAGAGTACTCCCTAATTATAATACTGTCCATGGAGACCCATTGTGCTGCCTTATGGTGAGACCATCTTATAATGAAATACATTATACAATATTCCCTTATTATAATGCTACTCATTGCAGAGCATACTACCTTATAGTGAGACCACCTTAAAATGAAGTACATTATGCATATAAATCTACTACCAAAAAATAATATCGGTCTCATGACCATACCTGCCTAATAAAATGAACAGTGTTATACTGGATGACCTTATAGTGAGGGAATGCTGTGTAATAACATGCACCATCGTGGCACATCATTTTGGAATATACTTTAGTACAAGACTGACTCAGTTTTAAGGTATCACTAAACAAATTAAGTTCCTTATATATTCCTTTTGTTTTTTTCTACATTTATCATGAAATCTATTGCATTAGTTTTAAGTTCCAATGCACCACAAATATCTTGTGACAGGCATTAACAGGGAAATAACCCCATTAATACAGCATAGGTTATGCTACATATTCTGGAAATCGATGTATTTCAATTAAATTACCTGAATGTTTTGTGCAAGTGACCTTTCAAAAATTGCTGGATTACACCTGTCTGCTTTGTAATCTTACACAAAAATCAAGAACTGAACTTATTTTATTTTCTGTTTAAGTTTTAATGCTGCTTTCTTTGGAATACAAAGTAACATTCCACAATGGTTAGCAATATTCTGGGGTGCCTGAACTTACTCGGCATTATACAGCCAGAATTGTGCTGATGTACCAATAAACCCAGATCACACATACACAAATATCCAATCTTTGGGAAACATGCCACCTACCCCAATCTCCACCCCACTTTACACTGCACAAAATCCTTTGTAAGGGGAGGGGTCATAAAAATAAAAATTCACTGAATATATTTTCCTGCTATAAATGTGCAATATTGAATTTCAGTCAAAAGTATGTAACATGTTATGGCAGAGACAGTTATGGACAGATAGAAAGATGGAAGAATGTTAAAATATGGAGACATAAATGTTTATAAATGGCATTTAATAAACCCTCATTCTTTCTATCTCAATACAATATGCTCTGGTATTGTTATGTTATACCAAACCAATGAAAACAGTATCTTCAATCTGTACATTCACTATGTTCATGTTAAGACAAAATTCTGACCTGGAGTTGTCATCGTCATTTTGGGTTTAATGCCATTTTTCAGCACATGATATACATGCCAAACACGGCAGCCTGTATATCTGGTGGAGAAATAACCTGGGGAAAAAAAATATGATCCAAAGAAAGCTACTGGCAAGCTTTCTTACATACGCACACTGGCCAAGCCTGAGACTCACAGTTAAAACAAAATTCAGTTAATTTACAGTTTCAAAGACTATAAGTGTGAAATAAATAGACTGCTTCATTCAAGTTTACAGCTTCTAATAAGTCACCTGTTAGTGTCACTGCAATTTCCTTGCTGCCACTGATGAGTTTCAAGGTGTCACCCATGTCACTGCGGTATGCCAGCAGAATGCGGGACACCTCAGGGTGTTCCTGGGCGGAGGCAAGCAGCATCAGGTTCTGTATCAGCTTTTTGCAATGTTCATACACCAACTCTCTATTGTGATCCAATCCTGCGGTGAAAAAGAATTATAAATATTAGCAAATACTGTAGACTGAATCCTGATTTCAATTCTCCAAGTAACTATGAAATTTTAGTTGTAATAGGCTAACTGGCCAATTCAAATCAGGTCACCAAGCCCTTAAAATTATGTTGCACAAGACATTCAGAGCAGAAATCATTTGAATGGGGCAATAATGGCAGATGACAAAAGGGTTTTAGTTAAGGCAAAGTAAACAGTAATACAAAAGCACAAGGCTATTTTTAATAGTATACCTAGATCTGGTGTTTATTTGAAACTCAAACCACCTATTTACTATTTGGAATTCTCTAAGCCATCTCATTATCTGTTTCACAAACCTCAAATTCACTTATCAAGTACATTAACCATCATGTTTGTTCTAATATGGGTCAATGCAGTTTATTAGGTTAAATAGGCAGAACACAGACCCTGGCACACCAGAACATTATGTAGTGGTGAATCTGGGTCTATGCTGTTTTCAGTTGGACCCAATTTATAGGCAATTACATACATTACATAAATAAGCTAATACATTATATATGTATTTGGTTCAAACTTGCCTGATGCAGACAGTGACAGAAGTTAAAAAAAATCATGCAATTATAAGAACTAATCCAATGTAGATATCAATGTACACTAAAGTGTATATATTCGCTTATAAGTTGAGCCCAATTGCAAACTGCACAGATCCAGATCTGCTGGCGCATAATGTGCCGGAAGATCTGGATCTATATATATATATGCAGTTTGTTAGGAGTAAAACAGTAGAACAACACAGACCCCGATCTGCTGGTGCATTATGCTGCTGCAGATCAGGACCTTTGTTGTTTGCAGTTTGACTTGACTTATAAGTGAGTACATATGGTATATTCATTTTCATCACTGCTACTGACAGGTTATGTTTGATAGCCTTGTGAAGATAGTTATTGCAGTTATTGCATGGAATATACTAAGCTGGGTATGTATATAATTTACCTTACTATATTACCATTGATTACATGTGCATAATTGATTTTCTTTCAAAGCAGACATTCATTATAACAAAGGAATTTCTATGTTCACTATGGTGTCCGATGCAGCACGATTATATCTCAATATTTTAAATAGTGAGTGGGATCTATCCTTGTGTGGGATCAATATCAATGATGCTGTAATTGTGTGAGACCAGTGTTAATGGAAAAGTGATGATGTTGTAAATGTACAAGACAACTGTTAATGTAAAAAAGTGAAGATGCTGTAATTGTGCCTAACCACTGTGAATAAAGTGATGGTGCTTTAATTGTGTGAGACCACTGTTAATGGAGAAAAATGATGATGCTGTAATTGTACAAGACCACTGTTAATGTAACAAAGTGATGATGTTGTAAATGTGCAAGACCACTGTTAATGGAGAAAAGTGAAGATGCTGTAATTGTGCCTAACCACTGTGAATGGAAGACAGTGATGGTTCTGTAATTGTGTGAGACCACTGTTAATGGAGAAAAGTGATGATGCTGTCATTGTACAAGACCACTGTTAATGTAAGAAAGTGATGATCCTGTCAGTGTACAAGACCTCTGTTAATGTAACAAAGTGATGATGCTGTCATTGCACAAGACCACTGTTAATGTAACAAAGTGATGATGCTGTCATTGTACAAGTCCACTGTTAATGTAAGAAAGTGATGATGCTATCATTGTACAAGACCATTGTTAATGTAAGAAGATGATGATGCTGTCATTGTACAAGACCACTATTAATGTAAGAAAGTGATGATGCTGTAACTGTACAAGACCACTGTTAATGTAAGAAGGTGATGATGCTGTCATTGTACAAAACCACTGTTAATGTAAGAAAGTGATGATGCTGTCATTGTACAAGACCACTGTTAATGTAAGAAAGTGATGATCCTGTCAGTGTACAAGACCACTGTTAATGTAAGAAAGTGATGATGCTGTCATTGCACAAGACCACTGTTAATGTAACAAAGTGATGATGCTGTCATTGTACAAGTCAACTGTTAATGTAAGAAAGTGATGATGCTGTCATTGTACAAGACCACTGTTAATGTAACAAAGTGATGATGCTGTAATTGTACAAGAACACTGTTAATGTAACAAAGTGATGATGCTGTAATTGTACAAGACCACTGTTAATGTAACAAAGCGATGATGCTGTCATTGTACAAGACCACTGTTAATGTAAGAAAGTGATGATGCTGTAATTGTACAAGACCACTGTTAATGTAACAAAGTGATGATGCTGTAATTGTACAAGACCACTGTTAATGTAACAAAGTGATGATGCTGTAAATTCACTTATAACTGTGGTATAAAAATCTGTTCAGATTACACAGCTATATCTAAACAAGAACTGAAACATCTAATGAGCAATTACGTCAATAAAAACGTATAGAGACAATACTATTGGATTTAACCAAGAACTGAAATACATAGAGAACAATAATCTGTCTGTAAAGCCTGCCAAATCCAGAACTTTTAAGTGCCAATGAAAATGTCATTTTGGGGAAAAATACCACATATACTCACTTATAAGCTGGTTCCAACTACAAACAACATAGATTCAAATCTGCTTTCACATAATGTGCTGTCAGATCAGGGTCTTTGTTGTTTGTCTAATGATTACTCCTAAGAAACTGCATTGACCCAGATCTGCAAGCGCATTGTGCAATTCCAGATTTGGTTCAATGCAGTTAGACTCAATTTTAAGTGCATATTTATGGTGAGAAAACTAATATCAATGAAAAAGTAATGAATTTATAATTATGAAAACCTTTCAACCTTGAACCATATGTTTAATGTATATTTGGTTGCACAATATACATTTGGATCAACATCCCCTATAAAATTATGCATGTTTTCACAAATATTTGTTTCTTCATCTACAATATATACTTCCATACAAGTAAGGTCCAAATGCAAACTGCACAGACCAAGATATACCTTTGCATAATATGCTGGTTGATCTGTTTTTAAACAGTTTGTTTGGAGTAATCAGTAGAACAAATAACATGGACCCTTATCTGCTGGTGCATTATGTGACAGCAGTTCAGGGTCTATGTTTGTAGCTGGACATGACTTACAACTGAGTATATACTATTAAGCATAATAGTACAATGCATCTCACCCAAGAAGACAATGTGAAGCATCAAAGGTAAATGTGCAGACCAGTCTATCTCCAGACCATCCAAAACCAGGTCTGACAGGAACATGACAGCGATGTTACTTCTGAAATGTATGGAAGAAAACTGGTTAGAAGCTGAATGAAAATTATATTATATGATAGATGGCTGGAAACAGAAAATTTATAAATAATGTTTCATCAATCCTTACATCCATCTTTAATCAATCCAAAGTAGACATTAATACCAAATAAGCATGTATAAACAGTATGTATGTATGTATGTATGCATGTATGTATGTATATATGTTATTGGCACATCAGCACAACAATAGCTAAATGTGCCAATTAAATGTAAAGTTCTAAAATATAAAGATTAGCACAAAAACTTTAGGAAAGATAAACCCTTCCAAATAAGAGTCGAATTAACGTAGCTTGTACAAATTTTTCAGTCACACCACTACATTGCCTGCAGTGTGAAAGTTTATAGTGATTTCGAGCACTGGGGCATCATGCCTCACACATGATGCATAATGTCCCACCCAGTCATATTATCCTGACACCAGGCTGACCAGTCCTAACACTAACCTCTTAATGCTGAGTGCCAAGCAAGGCAGCTGCTAGTACTATTTTTATAAGTTTTTGGTATAACTCAGCTGGGTTCAAACCCATGATCTCCCGCATCTGAGATGGACGGTTTAACCACTTAGGTCACCAGAGCAGTCATAAAATTTAAGGTAAGAAATGTACTTATAAAGAAATGCAAAGATCCATATATGTATAAATCGTTCCAAACAAATGCAAACATTAGGTACCATGACATAAAAGATTAGGTAAAAATGTACTTCTAAAGAAAATCTTAAAACCAAATATGGATAAATCCTCCCAAGCAAAACTCAAACATGAAGTATCACAAGATAAAAAGTAATAATGAGTCAGAGCAGACAACTGTTGACAGACATAAAGATAGATATCTAGATGGATAGACAGATTCAACAACACAGAGAATGACAAAAAATATTTTTGTTCATCCATACATGCAATCTTCACATAGTAGAGAGAGAGAGAGAGAGAGAGAGAGAGAGAGAGAGAGAGAGAGAGAGAGAGAGAGAGAGAGAGAGAGAGAGAGAGAGAGATAGATAGATGGAGGGTGTTACCTGTGAAATCCAGATGAAGGCTGTAATGACTCAGGTAGGTATTCTGACAAAGGTGCAAAGTATCCTCCATATGCTGGCATAGGAAGAGGGTATGGATCTGGGTATTCATTGATCCTACTCTCGGGGATTCTTACTGGGGAGGGTATAGACATTTCATCATCTGCAAAGAAAAAAAAATATAATATGATAAGCTTAGGACACAGCATTCTTGTTTCCTAGGGTGACTTGGGTAAAATCTTGATATGTCTGTGCTAATTATGACTAAAAAAAATTGGCTCTGCTTTTAAATAACTCTTAAATCAGATGTCAAATAACAAGAAAACATTTATTACCCTTACAAACTATTACAATACAGAATCTATGAATTAAATTCAATTAATCAGTGTTTTATTCTATTTTTGTATTTTTGACTTTAAAACTAAGAATTCTACAAGTTTACAAATAACAAACTCTATATTCACAAAAAAATTAGTGAAATTTGTAACATCTGAATCCAACATAGTTGTGACTTCTGGATGTTTCAGAATTCAAAGATGGTGAGGTTTATAAGGAGGATCAAAAAGAACCAGTTTTAAAGTTTAAATTAATAATGGGCAGCAGGGTTAACCACCACTGTTGTAAAACCTTTATGCTGACTGATTTAAGCAAAATTTCATGGATGGATTTGTCTTTGAAAAAGTGCCTTCCATCCCACCCTTGAATTCTGGAGCAGCTCTTATCTAATAGTGTAAATGTACCTGATGAGGCACTGGAACCACTACCTCTCACAGAGGTGGTTGTCTCAGTACAGGGAGCACTGAAAATCAAAATGTCAAAATGACAATGTGAACACAGAACATCTGGTTCAGTAAAGTAAAAGGGAAGAAAATTAATAACAGCTTATAAACACAACAATCTAGTAATATTTCAAATTCCTCAAGAAATTAATATTCACTATCTGATTTTTCTTGTTTAAAGGCATTTCTCTAACACAATATTGCATAATTTTACTTACAATATTATATATATATATATATATATATATATATATATATATATATGTACAGTAGAACCTGTCATGAGCGACCTCTGCTATGAGCGACCACCTGTCATGTACGACCACAATCATAATGCACGGATCGATTTTATTCTATAAACGCTCTGCTATGAGCGACCACCTGCTGAACACGACCAGCGACCGCAATTTCTTGGCAAAATATGCATTTCAACACTGCTATGAACGACCACATCACAAAAAAACGAGGATAAACTCCACCAACATTTATTTAATCCCTATAAGAACGACCGCTCATACCGTTCTAAATATAAAATAAAAATAAAAAATAGGCTGGCTACCGATCTCTGAATTTTTTCAGCTGGGCTTATAGTGATTTACAGTTTCTGTCGTAAACCAGACTAAAGTATGTGTAGATTATTTCCTAGCCTGGTTCCCTGCTTCGTATGCTCCCTGTGTTGTTCTCCGTTATTCGTATAGGGGTGAGGAACGCAGAAAGCATACAGAGCAGGGAACCAGACTAATTATTCCCGCACTTAACTTGCTTCCCGGCCGTTGTAGGACCTGGCATCCCTATGACGACTATATCGCGAGAACAGACAGACACCAGTGACCTTTATGTAATCAATTATTACAACGACCGCTTGATTAGTATAGATTGTTCTGATCAAAAACAAACATAAAAGGAATATTAAAAAAAAGGATTGTTGCTACCGGTGATAGATGCTACAGTCCATAAACCAGGCTAATGTACATGTCATGAAATGCCGTTGAAGTGCCAAAGTTGACAAAGTGGCCGCGTATATTGTTTGTCTCGATTTTATCGGTATTGCCGGGGGTGAATAAGGTCATTGTCTATTAAACCAGCAAGAGAGAATCATTTGTGGGATTCGATTGATAGTGCTCAAGACTTGTGATGTTTGTTCCCCCCCCCCATGTTAAGTGATGACATCCCAATCACAAAGCTGTCGTCTATTCAAGTTGCTGCGACCGGGTTACACACTTTGCTTACAGAGTTAATCCCTGTATGTCATCTTTTAATGAAGCCGTTGACTTTTGTCACTGAGTAAATGGTCCTGTTTCTGGATGAGATAATTGTTTGGGGTTTGTTGGTTTGTTTTGTTTTTTTGGTTTTTTTTTTATTAATTGTTAGATATGCAATGCACATGTATAGATTTTTCATATTTTCCCACCGCCACCGTTTTTACGTTCAATATTACAACTGAGCACTAATAATTTTAACACCTAGAATTTTAATAACAATGGACGAACCTCCAACAAAAACAGAGACAAATTTTAATGCTGGAGAAAATAATTATTGTAACTGAAAGAAGTGAAAAAGTGCAGACCACTCGCAAAAAAGCGGTTTAAATGTTGGTAAAATAAATTTAGGTTGTTATAAAGGAAAACGAGTAATTCAGAAACAATTTCATATGCTAAAATATGTGATCTTCAAATGTAAATGTGATTTCATGTTTAATGATAAAAGTATATCTTTATTACAATATAATTTTGTTTTTAGATGAATGCATACAATATTTTAGCAACAACTACTAATAAAGAATAGAATATATGTACAGTGATTGTGGTTATTTTTCTTGAAATTGTTCTGAAACTGGACCTTGGAAACGTATTTTTGTACAAACCTGCTATGAAAGACCACCTGTCTTGAGAGACCACTTTTTGTTGGCAGAAGGGGCGGTCTCTCATAACAGGTTTTACTATATATATATATATATATATAACTAACTAACTGTCATTTCTAATTAGAAGTAAAATTATGCAATATTGTATGTGTATATTAAACACCATCATATTATTGCAACTGTGACCTTGGCCTATTGACCTACTGAACTTCAAAAAACTGATTTGTATCACAAACCAAATTATGGTATAATTTATGATTACATCCAACACAACCATCACTGTCCCCAGCACAAACATAGAAGCAAGACTGTCATACCTATCAAGAACCAGGTCATCATTATTAGCACTGTGCCTCTTTGTGTGGAGAGTGCCCTTCTCCAGGGTACAGTCTGTAACCTGGTTCTCTAACTTCTCATCATCTGTAGTATTTGAAGCAACATTTGGTTTCTTGACATTAGACAGTCTAAAGAAGGGAGGGGTCTGGGTTCTCTCTATGTTGACATTCAAGGTCTCTACCGTTTGGAGCTCATTCATCAACTCGTCAGCAAGTCTCTCAGGTCGAGCACGGCCGAGATAACTTACTACTCTTTTGGCCTACAATATAAGCATAATTTGAGAATCACATGTTTACTACATTCAAATGTTTGCAAGATCACATGGGAAGATTTAATCCAAAGGTAAATCTGAAGGTTCAAATTCTTCATATGTTTTCTGCCAAATGCTTGAACTTTTAAACAATATATATATATATATATATATATATATATATATATATATGTATATATATATATATATATATATATATATATATAAAGAATACAAATCATATGGTGAATATCAGTCCTTTCAAGTGCACTGGATCCAGCAAGGGATCACGTATGTCAGGGATTGATTAAGATAAATGCAATAAACTGACAACGAACAGTGTAAGACTAGTATCTAACTAGCCTGAGCGCTTTTGACTCTTAATGAGTCTTTTTCAATGGCATATACAAAACACAGATAAGACAAACAAATAAAACAGAAAAACCGTAGTGTTTGCAAAACTTTACATGGCCGTTTCTACAGGAATTAAACCTCCAAATATATTATGTTTCAACTAGTTTATATCAACTTGTTGTGGATACTGGAAATTATTTGTATTAACCTAGAAATCAATGAGCCATAACGACATCTGGTATTTTGTGTACATTTATGTAAGCGCAAATTACATCCCGGATATTTCATTGTTATAGTAGTAATTGTAGGCTATTAAGCAAATTTTGAGAATTTTTCAAAAGTAAAATGTGTTGGCTGCAAATGATAGTTTTATTTGTGCATGGCTGTCTTTTTCTAGTCTTCTTGGTTTAAACCGCTTGGTTTCAATGTTCTAAGGCAGCGTATCCAGTAAGATTCATTTTCTTTCCTGGTTTTGTAACTCCAGTTGGGGTTGTTAGCAATTGCAATAAGTGTCATATCATTGAAAGTGTGGCCAGGGGAGGAGAAGTGTTCTGCGACCGGGCTTCTGTACAGCTTCATTGTCATCCAATCAGATCTATGAAGGTTGATCCTTCTGTGTAGCTTTTTAGTTTCTCCAACATACTGAAGGCTACAGATCTTGCATGTGATGAGATAAATTACATTCTCTGTTTTGCATGTTTTGTTTGGACCATGTATGTTTAGTTTTTCTCTAGTCACTGTGCTAGAAAATGTCCTGGTCTCTATCATATGTTGACAGATTTTGCATCTTTTATTGCCACAGGAGCCAGATTGACTAGGGTGGTCTTGACTAGTGATTGGCGTTAGCTTCGCACTGACTAGGATGTATTTGAGGTTTTTTGGTCTCCGGTAAGCTACTACAGGTTTGTTCGGAAGGATTAACTTTAGTGCGTCCGACGATTTCACGATGGGCCAGTGTTTCGTGATGATTTTACCTACTTTGGGGTTGTCTGGATGGTAGGTCAGGATAAATGGTATCCTATCAGCCTTTTCCTTCTCTCCATATTTTAGTAGGTCATCGCGGTTTGTTTGTTTAGCCCTTTTGGTTGCCTCCACAATCAGGTCTTTGTCGTAGCCTCGGTAAATTAAATGTTTAGATAGCTCCTCAGACCTTTTTAGGAATGTTTCATGGTCGGAGCAAATTCTGCGTATCCTCAGTGCCTGGCTATATGGAATGTTCTTAATGCAGTGTTTTGGATGACAGCTGGTTGGGAGGAGATACTGGTGTTTGTCGGTTGGTTTCGAGTAGATGTCTGTATGGAGTTTGTTTTCTACCAGTCTGGTTGTTGTGTCTTGGAAAATGTGGTTTGAGATTTCTGCCATGAATTTTATTGAAGGATGGAAGTTGTTTGCCTTTGATATGAAATTGTCCAGACTTTTTCTTCCAAGTTGCCACTTCATTTCTATATCATCGATAAAGCGTGCCCACTGGTGGTGTAAGTTCAACCGATGCTAAAGGTTGACCCTCCAGTTTTCCTATAAAAATATTAGCATATGAAGGGGCCATTTTTGTACCTATGCTGTTCCACTGATTTGGAGGTAGTTTTCTTCATTAAATTCAAAGTGAAGGTACATGGTCATTACCTGAATTTTTTTCTACTTCCAGTGACCTTGACCTTGGATCTTTTGACAAATTAATAGGCTTCTTCCTTTTCTAAAGTACAAGCCATCCATAATGTTATTTGTCAGAAATCATAATACATTAGACATACAGCCACTACCTCCAAATCCAGCCCTCTTAAGCTAAATAAAGACATTTGAACCATCTTTGGCTTGGATAGTAACAATGGTATTAGAGCACTGATTACCTGATTAGAAGGACCACTCCAGTGGCCTAATGGTTAGAGCGTCCACCTTGGATGCGGGAGGTCGTGGGTTTGAACCACGACCGAGTCATACCAAAGACTTATAAAAATGGTACTAACAGCTGCCTTGTTAGGCGCTCAGCATTAAGAGGCTAGTGTTAGGACTGGTCAGCCTGGTGTCAGGATAATGTGACTGGGTGGGACATCATGCTACATGTCTGTGGCATGATGCCCCAGTGCTAGATATCACTATAAACTGCCACACTGCAGACACTGTAGCGATATGACTGCAAAATTTTTAAAGCTACGTTAAAAATCCAAAATACACACACCTGATAGGAAAGAAAGTCAGACAAGAGTAGTCTCCCTATAGATATAAGAATTGGGTCCAAATGACATATGGCCAACAGTTATCATTGGAGTGGAGGTGGACATTTTACAATAGATATAACTGCAAGAAAGGCTTCAGAGGGTGTGCAGATATAACTTGAAAAGTATGAGAGAATTTTTAAAAAACTGATGTTTTCTTCAAATCAATACCGTATTAAGAGAAGGGCTGGCCCACACTCCATACTCCTAACATATAAGAAACAGCTTCAAATTAATAACTTGTGAGCTAATTTTTGCCCTCTGTACATAGGGAAATGCAGATCATGTGATAGAAATTTTGTTACTGCAAATTTTGAGAAGTCAAATGAACTATGTTTTTATGAAGCTGATGAAAGACCTAGAGAGTAAATCACCTGATGGAACCAAGTTCATTGAGATGCAAAGTTTCTTAGGTAAAAGCTAGAAATGGTTGACTGACCTCAACCCATGGTTTAGTATATAGAGGTATAAGTCTGAAGTTATAAAACAGTTGTACTTTTTTGTGAGGTGAACCAGCCTTCTTGGAAAAGGCAGAGAATGAAAGTAGTTCTTTGTCGTACTGAGGCTGATTTTGCTCAACTACTGGAAGAAAACTCTAACAACTTGAAGATGGCAGGTCTTCTAACCTGAGTGATTTTGTCCACCAGTTTCTCTGTATTAAAGTTTCTTCTCACAGTTAGCTTGTTATGAGCCACACACACGCTGGTTCCGCATCTCCAGGTTTGGGAGCAAAATAGTGAAGAAGAGAGTTCACTGGACTCTCCAGTGCTCTAGTATAGAAGAGACAAAGGTTGGGAGCTTGGCATTCCACCTCACTGTACATAAGTCTACTTTAAGAAGACCCCAGCAGCCACAGTTGTGACTCAAGGCTAAGAGGTAAAAGAGCTATTTGTTATGAATCAGCCGATTCCACTGAGATGGTGATTCTGCTAGGCCACTAAGCATTTCTATGATGCGGCAGACTTAGAGGCAGATAGTTGATGATTATACCACGTATGAAAATTCCAAATCAGATGTAAGAAGGCATGTTTTCCCCTTTTACCTTCTGATGCAAATGAATACCAATTGATTGAGAATGCTCTGTCCTGACGGTGTATCCTGCTTGGATTGAAAAACATACAGCATGGCTTCTATCTTCAGGAAACAAATGTGAAAAAAATGTCTCTAGAGGGGCAATACACACTCACCTTAAGAAAGGAGGGGGTGTGTGAATTCAGCCTGTCAGGCTGGCGTCTGAGCAGGCTATAATTCCCACGACTGTTCACACCACAAGAAGCCTGCCCTAAGACAAAAAAGGCCATCCCATTAGTCCTTGTACTGTTCAAAACATGATTACTGAATTAGTTGGCAAAGAACAGTTGCCCCTGGCACAGAAGGATCATCTGCAAGCAGATTATGCTGGGGGATCAGTCACCAACATGAGGAGACCAAAGGGGTGAAGAGATTCCTGGACTGAAGAACAATGCTTACAGAGCATGTCAGACCACCTAGATGATTTCAGAATACAAGTGCCACAAGTGACTACATGTAATTGGCACAAAAAGAACTGATTTGGTGCTTTGTACACTTTTAATTTTGGTAAATGGTCTCCATATACAAAAGCCTTCCGAATTCCAGACTGACCTGTGAAAATGTATGAGCCGGTAGAATGCTGGTCTCAGCTAACTGGAAGAATGCCCTCTTGAATAGCACTAAGGACCATTGGGCCATTACTCCCTATCCTGGGTAAGATCACTGTAGTAAGATCTACCCTTGATGGGAGACAACTCTATCAAAGTTAAAGTATGAGTTGTTCAGTGCCAGGCGAAGTCCCCCCCCATGGATTTCAGGGGGGATAATTCTCTGCCAGTTTAAACCACTTGCACTCACAGCACTTAGGTCTGTCATCGCACCTGAGATGAGACAGAGCAAGAGCAAAATAAAGGCATATACAGGTGAAAATCAGTAAAGTGATGCATATATTATCTGTGCTGGGGATACTAATACCAAAGTAATAATTCAGAAAAATTAAGGAAAAGTACTATATTCTGAACTGTATGTGAAACAAATTATTAATTAATGGCCAGGTTAGCAAGAAAACAGGTTGGTACAGAAAGGGTTTGTAAGGATTCATAACTTTTATGTAGGTAATTTACATTGCACTAACTCAATTATTACAAGATGAAACTAACAAATGAGGAGATAAATTCTTCATCGGGAATGAAAATGTAACAAGAAAAAGGTTGAAAACAGATGGAGTATACTTCCCTGCAGTAAGAACTCCAATATTTTACCCCAACACTGGAAATGCAAAGCACTCATTAGAAGCATACACACTGGATGAGTGGAAGTGATAACTAATGACTGAAGGGTTTTTCACACCAATCTCTATATCAAAGTGAGGACTACTCGTCTTCCTTAATTGGCAAGCAGCAAACAATTTAAGGCCACTGTTGCTAACCAAGCCAAATATGGTTCTATCATCTTGTTTAGTTTGGGCAGGCTTGATTACACATATGATCAGGTAATGTATTTATAATTCATGGGGTTGTTTTTGTTAAAGCCATGGGTTTCTTTACTCTTGGTAATTATATTTTGCAAGAGTTTCTGGAGAAAATCATATTGGGCTATTTTTAATTTAAAAAAGATCAAAATACAAAACATAAATTTCCAAACATTTTAGAGGATTGGCACTGATTATATGAAATATAAATAAATACACTTATCGAAAACTCAGATATATCAAGAAACTTACATAGGGCAAGAGCTCAGTGGCAGCAATGTTGGTGATGATGATGAGGTAATGCAGGACAACTTTCAGATTGTTAGGCCAGCAGACGACAAGTGCAGCCCACAGTGCCTCAAGCTCCTGGGTGTGATCATCTCCAAACTAAAAGTAGGATTAGTAAAATAATAAGTTTACATGTCCATCCAAAGTCATCAATCTGATTTCTGTGAAATGCAGGAAGACACAGAACATTTTTTCCCAACTGATTGTAATTTTCTAAGAAAAATTACAAGTAACATGTAGTTCCTTCAACAGAATTTTGTAATTTTTTCTGAAATAATAATGTTCCTAATTTCTTGGAAATTTAGGAACTCCATGCATCACAAATATTCCACCCTCTAATGCTTTAAGACATATACTGTTTAAGTCAAACATGAGTTTCATATTTCACTAATGAAATAAATCATAAAATGACCATAAAACCTTGCCAACAAGTAGTCTATGCCCTGCCTGTCATACCCACACTAAAATCAACACAAGTAGCCTTGAAGAGCCTGAAGCTCTACAGGCCATAAGAATTTGCCAGATTCTACGATAAGACTGTTTCTTATTTGTAAATACAGAGTACTGAAACCATCTTTGATATTTTTCAAAATACTGCAGCAATATCAGGAGTTTAATGTCTAGTTGATCTAAATTGAAAATGTGCCATCTGGACACAAAATATGGATGCAACATTGGCTATTTTTAAAATCTAGTTATTGTCATTTGTTCAGAATGAACTGTCATTACAAGGAGTTTTCAATAAAAGTTTGTGATGTCTAAATGATCCTAAATGAAAATGACACCAATATGATAAGAATATGGCCATAATAGAATCAGTCTTGAAAATAATGTTACTACTCCTCCTGACCCAAAAGGTATAACATTATGGGGTTTTCACCACAAGACTTTTGATGCCTAGTTGGTCCTCAGTGAAACTGGTTCCAATCTTTCCTCCAAATTGGCCACCAAGGTGGCCCATTTGAAAACCTTATTATTGCTCCTCTTCCTAGGTGAACGATCATCTTCACTTGGGGTTTTCAAAAGACTAATTACGATGTCAAGTTATCCTGCCATAAAAATGGTGTTGATCTGACAGCCAATATGACCACCATGTTTAAACTAGTGTTGTTACTACTCAACATGGGTTTCCACCAGAAATCTTCTTACAGTGTTTGGTTCTAATCAGACATCCAATATGGCCACTATGGAAGCCATCTTGAAAATCAAATTATCGCAACTCATTCTGACTGGATGGTCACACTGACATGGGATTTTCAACCAAAGACTTCTTATGATGTCTTGAAGGTCCAAAAGAAAATACTGTCAATCTTACATCAGTGACAAGCAGAACTAAAATTTTTAATCAAAACCTTGATAAAACTGTTGATGATGCTGATTTGGTTGTAAAAATGACTGCTTTATCTTACTATTCAAATAATGAGGGCCAACAGAAACTCGTGAATCAAATCAAGAGTTTTTATATCAACTAACATATTACATGTACAATCTGTTGCTGCTCAGGTTAACCATACAACTGTCCCAGTAGTAATAATTCTATCAATTTTGTACCATTGTAATTGTGACTATTTTATCCATATTATCAAGCTAAAATAACAAATTATAGTTGTGCAGTTATTCAGTCATTAAATTTCATGCATTTGAAAAAAATCCAAGTACTAAGAATACTCATGGCTTGGAGAGTTGAAGCAATATTAATTTACATATAATAATAATAATAATGAGGACTTCGTATAGCGCCTAATCTTTAGAAGCTCTAAGCGCTTTACAACATTTGACAACACTTAAAAAACATATATAATAATATGATTACAAAATTAAAAACAAACACCACGAAAGTAGAAACAGAAAATATGCTGTAAATATTTAAGGCAAGGATACATTATTAGGTCTTTAAGTTTGTTCTTGCAGTTGAAACAGGTGAGTTTTCAGAGTGCTCTTGAATGAGATCACTGTGTCTTTGTGTCTAAGTGCAGTGGGCAATTTGTTCCACGTTGCTGGGCCCTGGTATGCAAATGAGCGTTGTCCATATGATTTCATCTTCATAGTGGGAATAATGAGAATACGAGTGTCAGAAGAGGAGTGTAAGCATCTTGCAGGTGTGTACACATGGGTGAGGTCAGATAGGTATGTTGGACTGGAGCCCGTCAGTGAAGCGTAGCACAGAGAACAAATTTTGTGTTTAATTCTGGATCGTATGGATAGCCAGTGTAGGGTAGAGAGCAGGGGAGAGGCGTGCTCTGATCGTGGTACTCTAAGGATGATCCGAGCAGCTGTATTTTGAACTTTTTGAAGTTTCTGAAGTAGATATTGAGACGAACCAGACAGAATTGAGTTACAATAGTCCAGTCTTGAAAGTACTAAGGAACACACAAGTGTTTTAGTGGCATCAATTGAAAGATACTTGCGAATGGAGCTGATTTGTCTCAGCTCAAGATATGCAGCCTTGCATATGTTCATGACATGTTGATGCAATGAGAGAGTACTGTCCAGAGTGACACCGAGGTTTCGTACTGACTGTGTGAATTTAATGTTGGTGTTGCTGATATTTATTGTCTGAGGTAAAGGATGTGACTGAGAAAGTCTTTGTGTTGTAATCAGGATGGCTTCAGTTTTATCATCATTCATCTGCAGCTTGTTACATGTCATCCATGATTTCACATCGGAAATGCACCTCTCTACGCCTTGGATGGTAGCTTCAACTTCAGCTGGATGGCTAGATTTGTATATTTGGATGTCATCAGCATACAATTGGTGAGACACTGGATGATGATTTATGACACTTGAGAGTGGCTGAGTGTATAGAATGAAGAGAACAGGTCCAAGAACAGACCCCTGTGGAACACCACAGCATAGATCAACTGGGCTGGAGTGTTTTCCATTTGCGGACATAATTTGTGTCCTGTTGACCAAGTAGGACTTGAACCATAGTAAGGCCGTATCATGAATGCCAAATACATGCTGGAGACGGTGAAGTAATATATCATGATCTATAGTGTCAAATGCTGCAGACAAGTCAAGGAGAGTGAGGACCATATAATCAGATGGAAGATCATACCTCCACAGAGTTGCTATTCATGGTCATTTTTACTCTAAATAATCTTCATCATATTTTCAACATTTTTATTTCTTTATCTCACAAAAGAATTTATTAACATATGAACTATTATTTGAAGAATTATTGTTGTAATTATCTCTTAAAAGAGTTTTCTGCTGTTGTTTCAAATACACATTAAAAGAATCTAAGGGAAATAACTACCAGGTCTAATCCTGTTCTAAAATTTTGAGTTGACTCCCCTGAATATCACATGGATCTGAAAATCCCATGGAGGTATACTTTGTTACTAATTTATGTAAGATCTTGAAGTCTGTTACTATTACTAGTGATACAAATTATACTAAGTAAAAGAGAAAGAACATTATGTTGTATGCATGGAAGAAATGAAAATCCTCTAAGTTTAAATTCAATCAGTGCTTTACTGTTTTATTACCTTGACAGTAATGTAGAAAAGGTTGTTTAGCACCATTTTTGTGGCTTCTGGTGACCCCCATCCCTCTCCTTTAAGTGGAGGTTTGAAGGTCTCCGTGTTGATGTCTTGAAGGCGAATCAGGAAGCTGCTGAATGGGTTGGACTGCGGTAATGATGGATCAACCAGTTCCATGTTATGTAGCCACGGTAACAGATATTTCAGCAACGAATGACAAACAGCAGGCTTAGCTGTCTGAAATCTGTGAGTGATCTCTATAACGAAAAATAAAAGTTTTCTTCTAATTTGCACAGAAAATACAAAGGGATATTGATATATCTGATTTTTATTAATTTCAATAAAATTTACAGACAAATTGCACAAATTATGGCAAGAATCTGCATTCAAAATTAGGCTGCAGTAGAGAAGGCTATAGAAACTTCTGAAAAACTCTCAAAACTATATGCACAGTAAATTAAGTGATCCTGCTAATGCACTTCCCTTATGCATGCAACAGAACACATGCTGAAAAGCAGGAACTTCATGCACAAATTCAACAACATAACAATACATGACCAATTGTATGTTGCAGCAGCAACCTTTAAAACACATACATGTAACAATAAAAAAAACAATATTTTACGACAGATGTATTATTTTTGTACACCTTTATGAGAATTTTCAACATTAAACTGAAATCAGTTGGTCTTTGCAGCTGATGCACAAAGCATATTTACTTCTATTAGTCTATATGTTCAATATCTGTATATATGTAAGCATTTGTGTGTACATGCATTCACATGTGTGGGTGTAAGTTTTAAACTACAGTCTGTATATGTATATTTACCTGAGAATATGGGCATGGTAAGATCTGGGTGCAGCTGAGCCAGCTGTTCTGATAAATACATCTGAGACTGGCTGTAGGATACAGAGAGAAGTATGTCATTGATTGGCATGTGATGGTGTCGTGGCTCATCCACATTGTCAACCAGAACCGGCTCTTCCTGGAAAAAGCGTGTGTCCAACAGATGAAGTAGCTGCAGTGCAGTCTCATGTGTTATAATCTGTGGACTGCCTACATTTAGCATTGCTAAATTCAGCATGGCAACGTGATCACAGGGATACTCTCTGGAAGGAAAAGAACATACCACAGAATGATTCAAAGTGTCAATATTTTGAAATATTTTACAATAAGTAATCAAAAATATGACTATATTTAAACCAAATATAAATGTTTATAAAATTGTGCCAATTTAATCAAATAACATCAACAACAACAATACAAATACTTCTACTACTACTAAAACATTTAATGATAACTACTATGCACTGGTAAATGTACATGTAATGACATCAACAGGAATATCTGAATCTTGAAAATTTTCCAAATTGTGTGTCGGTAAAGACTGAAAAAGCAAACCCAAAGAAACATATGCTCACTGATTATACCAAGGCATCACCACTATAATTTCAATATAATAATATTTAACATTGTGATTTGGAAGGAGATGCTTAAAGGCACAAATTAATGTCTAGTATAAGGAAAACATTGAAATGTGCAATACATAAAAGTGAGTGTGTGTGTGTGCGTGTGTATGTGATTTAGATTTTTAACATAGCTTTAACAATTTTTCCAGCATACTGCTACAATGTCTGCAGTGTGGCAGTTCATAGTGATGTCTAGCACTTGGGCATCATGCTGCAGACATGTGGCATGATGTCCCACCCAGTCACATTATACTGACACTAGACCAACCAGTCCTAACACTAACCTCTTAAAAGCTGAGCGCCAAGCGAGGCAGCTGTCAGTACCATTTTTATGACTCAGCTGGGGTTCAAATCTGCGACCTCCCACTCTAACCAATAGGCCAGAGGAGCAGTCGCAATACATAAAAGTTCACGAAAGCTAAATCTGTAATAACAAACAGAACCAGTCAAGTCCATCTAATGTGTAAATTTAGGACATGATAATTATAAATATACCAATTACTGAGAATTATATCCTCACTGTACAGTTACCAGTACAACTGAAATAAGTGAGGTGTATCAAGTCATATGTGTACAATAATTTATAATGTTTTACATATTTTTTCTACTAAAGATTAAAGAATACAACCCGTTCTCTCTAAAACTGTGTTTACAATAATATTTATATACACACATCACAGGATTATCTCAGCTAACCTATACAACTTATATTTTATGTACTGAAGTGATAAAAACATCATAATAACCTTGCTTGGAAGACAGCAGCTATGGCACTGAAACAGCCATCAGCTACCTCACTAGAGCCTGTGTAGCATTTATCAATCACCCAGTCCAGAAGTCCTGCTGTTTCCAAGTTAAAGTCCAGCAAAAGGACTACTGTTTCTTTAGCCAACTCATAAATCTGAAATTCCAAAAAGATATGTTATTGAAGAAATGGACAGGAAATATGACAATTTTTCCAATCATCATTTTTTGCTTTTATAAAATGCAAGAAACAATTTAGCAGCACTTTCCACTTTAGAAACTGACACTACTTATATCTGTGATTCAAAGTAATTTAGTTTTACTCAAGAATTAAATCTCATTTAAATTTAATCTATGAAACCACATTTTCTTTTTGCAAGAAAACATTTAATGATAGTGTCATGAGATAAAATCATACAGAGCAATGAAATGACTAGTCCCTTTCCTTCCCAAACCTTCATGAAACTTCGATATTAAAAGTAATTTTTTTTCCATACATTTATGAATGAAAGGAATTAAATCTGAATGTATCATATATTTTCTAATATCTCTAACACCCTCTCTACAGTTTTTATAATAATTAATTCAAGACAGAATTGTCCATGTTGAATGTAGAAATTAATGGATGAAAATAATTGTCTCAGCAAGCATGGAAAATAATAAATCATACATGGGATCAAGATACGGGATTTTTCAAAATGCAGTGATACAAGATTTTTGTGTTCACTTGAAAGTCTCCAAATCTAAATAGACATCACAAGGTTTACACGACAGAATGTAAATTATTTTAGATCATGCAAGTAGGTAAATATGGAAATGAGAAACTGAAATTCAAAATACTTCTCAATCTCTGAAATCAACATGCACAACTTATGCTTTGAAAAGTATAGTTTTGGCAAAATACAACATGAACTTTTCAACACCAACAATCAAATGATGTATGAATAAGAACAAAATATGAATTTATATCTATATCTTTAATTTATGAGTAACATTACCATTTGCTTCTATTTATACCACTAATATGACTTAAATCTGGGTCTAGTAAATCGCATAATCCGTTGCTACCACATATACTCGCTTATAACTGAAGTCAAATTACAAATAACAATGGTTCTTACCTGTTGTATCATAATGTGCCTGCAGATTAGGGTTTTAAGCACTTTGTTCTACTGATTACTCCTAACAAGCTCCACAGAACAAGATCTGTCAGTGCATTATGTGACAGCAGATCTGGGTCTGTGCAGTTTGCAGTTGGATTCATCTTATAAGCAAGTATATACAGTAGTTAGGCAGGCTACCAAGAAGATAATCTTAAAGCCCAGTATAAATCTAGTCACCCAGAGAACCAGAGAAAGAACTTTTAATTTAAAACTTTCAGCTTCAAGACTTCCTTAGTTTTCCTTATGTACAAGTAACTAATAATTATTCTCCTGGAGATAATATTTTTCAGTGTTGTGTTTTGAAAACTGACAAAAAGTCATAAGATGATGAAATAGCCCAATGAGCTACCAGAATTCAACATATGGTAGCCCAACCGAACATTTTGGTAGATCCTGGGTCTGTCAGACTGATGAAATCTATCTCAGTCAAACAAAATTCCAAAGACAAATATTGTGTTTTCATCACGAAAATTTTTTTTTCAGAAGTCTAGGGATCAGCTAATATCCCCATTTCTTTCTAGAAATGATTACCAAAGACTGTTAAGTCACATATTTTTACAAAAATATTCCACAGACTGTGATATATTAAATTCTGTTCATGAAACTGTACTGAGGCATTAATTATTAAATAAGCAGTAGTATTTTTTTGCACAAGCTCAATTATCCCCATTACTTGTACACCAATCATCTTTCTTTTGCAGTACCTCTGCTATATTATATTACTTTGTTTACATTACATAGATTTTTCTGTATGTAAATTCATACGGTAATGTGAGACTATAGTCATGGCTGAATGTATAATACAATGATTCTGATTACTGGGGGTGGTGGTTTTCAACTGAGAAGACATAGGTGATGACGATGATGACAATGACAGTGATGTTGAATATGATGATACTGGTAATGATGGTGATGGTGTGGTGGTGATAATGAGGAGGAGGAGGACGAGGAGGAAGAGGATGGTGGTGGTGATAGTTGTGATGCGGGTGCTGATGTTAATATCAATGCCAATTAAGATTACAAGACATTGATAATGCAGATGATGGAGATTATAGCAAGAATATCTAGTCCTACAAGCTTCTGTGTACATGTTTAGCTCTACCAACATACTGACTCAAAGCAAAACAAATCCATACTAATCCCTGTGTTATATACTTCCAACTGATCATATACAGCACACCCAGATCAGCAATCACATAATACACTAGAAAAACAGGGTCCATGGTCTTAGTTTGAAATCCAAATTAGAAAGAAAATCAAAGATGCTGTTCTTCTGGTGCATTATATGACAGCAGTTCTTAGGTCAAGGTACTTATAGTTGGGCATCAGTGATAAACAGAAAAATATGGTAGCATGATAACAGTATTCTCCACGAAAAGAGAAGTAAACCAGGCTTAATGTTTGTACTGAAGAGCTGCATGGTGGTGCTCTACAGTTTCGTATTTAGCATAGTGTTAGAATTTTAAAGAAAAAGAATTTCCCCGGGTTTCCTCATTAGTTATACTGGCTATTTAAAAAAGACTTTGTTAATCTTAGGTATTGTTCAAAGAACCTTTAATTCCCTTTATTTTGGTGTATGATTGATGGGTGTAATATGGGTTATAGAGTATACAGCTTGGCCTTACTCCAGATGTGCACCTTTCAAAAGAGTACTAGCTCCACTTGCTCATTTTCACTTCCTGAACTTCAGAGGTAAATTGTCAAAAAAAGAGCCGATAACTTTTTTTACATTTTATATATTTGGTAATTCATTCATTGCACTTTCAGAAGCTGGCATTGTCTAGTCTGGCAAAATTCATTTTCCCTATTTTAATTGCTGCCAAGGATAGTGTACTTTAGACAAATTCAGGTTGAGTTTTGGAGCACAAGGGAGCAGTCATTTTAGTTAGCAGTGTGCTAAGATCATTTACAATTTCCAAAAGTACAATATCCAAAGAAATGTCAGCCACATTACATGAAAGTAGCATAGAGGTATGCCAACATTCTCACCACTGTGCATGTTTTAAATGCAAACAACTTTATCTTACATACATCACTCTCTCAAAAGTACATAATAACTGGTGAGCGCCACCCATATAGGATGTAAATCCTGATCGTTTTGGTAGTAATTAGGGACTGACTGTTTGTTTTGTAAGTTCACTGAAGTATGAAGCAAATAAAATGCTGTGCAAAATACAAAATCAGCAAACAAAATGCAGAATCCACAATCAGAACATACTTAGGTTTACATTGAAATTTTGGTTTATACAACTGTAAGCTTAAAATAAATAAACTGGCTAATCCTGTAATTAAATTTTACACTAATAATGGCAATATATAGGAATTTCTGTCAAACAAATAATAAAATAAACCTAGTCTAACCTTTTATGACCATGAATGAATAAATGCAAATTGTAAATAGTAACCATAATTTGAATACAGCCAATCAGGCAATGGCAAGTAATTGATATCTCCCCTGTGCTGTAATAAATCTCGACTACTTGCTATGTCACCTAAACTAATGAGTGCCATTATCAAAATGGATAAGAAAGATATAGTGTACATTGACCGTTTCAGTAAATTCTACATGATACATGTATATCGGTATCCTAACAACCAGATTTTGGTAACATTTCTAAGGGACACAGGAGAAATGGTTGAATGATTTTAGGATAATTTTTATTGTAGTAAAATTTCCATTTTTTAAAAAAAAAAATTTCTAATGGGACCAAAGAAAGTGTTGACCTATTTTAGTCAGGGGATATATAGAGACTGTACTGTCAACCAGACATATTAAAATTTCTAGTGAATACAGTAGAAATGGCAAACTAGTAAATTCAGTGGATACATACAGAATATAGGTTCTGGAGGGCAATGATGCTGTGACATTTGATTGACAATGCTAGAGTTCCAGGAATGATCTGATATGCTTTTAAACCCTATAATACCACCCAATAGGATCGGATAACAGGAACTAACTTCCCATTCTTCAGCAGTCGCTTAACTGCCTTTTGATAAGAGTAATTGGTGGTCAAGACAAAGGTGTTTAGTCCATGGTAGTGAAAGGTCAGGTAAAGCCTGTATGAACCTTAGAAATAAAAGAAAGAAAGAAAGAAAGAAAGAAAGAAAGAAAGAAAGAAAGAGAGAGAGAGAGAGAGAGAGAGAGAGAGAGAGAGAGAGAGAATACACATTTACTTAAGAAGTATCATGAACAAAAACAATGCTACTACAACTACTGCTACTAATAACAAATAATAGTAATAATAATAATAATAATAACAATAAATTATTCAAATTTTTTTCATTGGGAAATAGGACAAAATACAGTATTTTTTGTCCAAAATAAAATGTTCCCAATACACATCTGATCCCCATTTTCAAGAGACTTTAATATTTCCCCTTCTTAGCAAGCAAACTGATAAGTGAAATGCAAGATGGTTTGGAGGACAATATGGGTAAACATATCTAAGCAGTGAGAGCTTACAAAAATGCAAAATTTTCAAGGGTAGAAAATGATTTCATTGACAAAAATGTTAAGTATTAATTGCCTGGAAACATGACCCAAACTGACCTCTGGTCATTTCATCATCACACCAGCATTATACTATTTAGTCAAATTAATAAAATCAAATCCATGGTGGAGAAATCTGCATGATTAAAATTCAACATTAATTCCTACATGTTTAATTACTTGCATCTATATTTTCCAATGCTAAAGTGTTTTGACAGTAGCATCTTGCCAACTTGCTTTAGAGACTGTACAACATTCGGTGCTAAAGAAAAGCAAATCTTTAAAAGTACTTTTACAATACAGTCTGTACTTACTAACATTGATAAACATGTTTATGATGAAAATTTTCAAACTGTAAGAGAGTTGTTGTTATTGTTGTTTAGGTTTTAACACCATTGTTCAGCACGTGATAGGCTATGCATGGTGCCAGTTCTACCTGGTGGTAGAACAACCAGGAAAATCCTGGTTAAGAACTACTAACCCATGGGATGCTACTGGCAAGCTGTCTAACATATGGCTTAGCCCAAGACTCAAACCCACATGGACAGAGTGGGATGGCAGTGGTTGGTAAAGGCAAGCACTTTAGACCACTTGGACTGTGAGAGAGGTTAAGAGTCACCATGGTTTATAGACATCATCAAAAAACAAAGTCATAAACATACTTAAAATGAAACCAAATTCAACCAATCCAGCCCTGTATAAATAATCAACTCTTCATAACATACAAAATTTTAACATCCATATGCAAAATGTGATATAGCGAAGAATTTCAAATGTAAGGTCCCCAACCATTCTTGCTCTGCAGATTATCTGCAGGCATATTATTCTAAGGCATCTTTAGATCTTTGTTGTTTGCATTTTGACTCAACTTATAAACAAGCATATAAAGTACTTGTCTGGTCATTCAAAGCATTATGTATTACGCACTATGCAAATGAACTCATCACACTGCCTTTGTTGTTGATGTTAAGAAACTGTTTGATCACTGATTCCTGCCAATATTTTGAAAAAAATATGATTCTCTGCAAATGTCTTAAAAGCAATGCCATTGATTGAACAGGGATAAACGAATTTACTTCATGGGGTTCGCAGAGGTGTAAAGTTAAGAAACGTCAAAGAGCCTGACCAATCATATTACTAGAAATTGTAATTCAAAAATTAAAATTTAATGATAATCTAGTAATCTGAACTTAAGACTGAATTTATTCAAAGAGAGAAACATAAGAGACATGCATACTGGAGAGAAAACAACCACTCCTTGAAACAAAAACAATTGTCTCGAGTAACAAAAGTGAAAAGCAAGGATTCTCCTAAACTTTAAGGTCAGCCTTTAAAAGCACGACTTAGGAAAATAATCTGTCCCAATATGTTGAGAAAAAAAACTACACTGCTTTAAAATAACTGATGCTTAAAACAGATTTAAACAAGACAAATTTTGCTATGAAATTCTCCTCGTGTTCAACTTCCAAGGATTTTCAGTCTGCCCTCCCACTGGTTTCCATGATAATTTACCTGCTTTCCAAAAAAAGGGTGGGGGTGGGAAAAGAAATTTAAGTATGAAAGTTCTGACTAGTTGGAATGGGTAGTATACCAGATTCTAAATTTCTAAGGAAATATTAGGAAGAGATGGGTCCTGTTGCACCAAAATCAAACCTAAAACCACATGGTTGAAATGACAATATGTTAACCATATAAATAAAATGACAGTATATTACCATTACAGTATCCAGGTCCTGATTTTTGAAAATAATAACATTCAATACATAAAATTACAAATGGCTTTACTCATGCTTGTGTTACCTAACATCAATTAGCTATTGTAGCTGCTTTAAAATCAGATCTGCTACAATGCTCAAAGAATCTGGTTCAGTCAGATATACACCAAGAGTCCTTTAAAGCAACTGCTGCTCTACTGGCCACTTGGAATTTAAGATAAGACAATTTCTTCCTTCTAACTGCTGAGGGTCAAAACCATCTTGATATTCTTCAGCAATAGCCAGATTTTCAAATTAACTTCTGTGGTGGACATAATGGATGTCAGATAGGCACCATTGTCATTTAGGATCAAGCAGACATCAGTGTAAGTGTTTTGGTGAAAACCCCATGTCAATATGACCATCATTCAGGATGAGTAGTGTCAGCAAGATTGTCAAGACAGCCTTGTATCAGCCATTTTGCATGAAAGATTGGCACCATTTTATTTCTTAAGATGTCAGTCGGTGAAAACTCCATTTAGATACAGCCAACCATTTGGGAGGAGTAGAGATAACAATATGTTCAAGACTGCCACCATGATGGCCATATTGACGGCCAGTTTTTATCATTTTCATTTAGTACAAACCAGACACTGGAAAAAGTCTTCTGATCAAAACTCATCAAAACGACTTTCCATTTATGAGAGTATCCATAACAAGATTTTCAAGTGACCACAGTGGATGTCAGATCAGCATTATTTTAATTTCAGACCAACAAGGCATTATAAAAAGTCTTCTGGTAAAAACCCAATGCTATGACTTTCTGTTTTGGAGGAGTAACTATTACATGATGTCTGTCATGATGGCCATATTGGATATAAGACTGACACCACTTCCATTTCAGACCAACTAAACATAATGAGTAAACTTTTGGTGAATGCACACAATGTCAGTATAAAATGACATCAAGAAGCAGGAGCAACAATAAGATTCTCAAGCTGGCCATTGTAGTGGCCATATTGGAGGTCAGCTCAGCACAATTTTCATTTAGGCAGTCTTCTATTAAACCTCATATCAATATGACTTTTCAATCAGGAGGAAAAGTCATAAGATTTTTAAGATGGTTGATGTGGTGGCCACATTGGACCTCACATTGGTTTTGCAGTCAGATTAGACTTCATATCAACATCATTTCAATTAGGATATACATGACATCATAAAAGTATTCTGGTTAAAACCCCATGTCAATGTCATGTTTTGTTCAGGAGATGTCGTGATAAGATTTTAAAGATGGCTGATATGGTGGCCATATTGAACCTCTGACTGGCACCATTTTCATTTAGGATCAACTATATATCAAAAGAACTCTTTAGGTGAAAACACCCTGCTGATATGACCATCCATTCAGAAGATGCAGTAATAACAAGATTTTCAAGAGGCCAAGGTTGTGGCAATATTCCATGTCCTAGCCACACCGTTCTCATTTAGGACTAACCAGACTATAGGATAAGTGTGAAGGTAAAGTTGCATGACAATCCTCCAAGTTGTTTTGTAGGAGTAGCGATAATAACCTTGTCCTGATGGACAGAGATGACAGCAACAGACAATGGATGACAGCCCATCCCATAAGTTCTTGTGGTTTATGACCAGTAGAGCTAAAATGGATAAAACAGTCCTTCACTATTAATTATTTATATTCATGTACAACTAAAATGTGAAACACAAAACAATTGATGGTTTTCAAAAACAGAAATTTGGACTTCAAGCAAAACATGTTATATAGGTAACAAATAAAGAGAGTTATCACTGCAATAGAAAATGGAGACTAGAAGTCTGCCTCCACAAGTTCTAACTTGTACCTGCAGTACTTTTCACTTGTTAGTATCTACCAACTGACATAGTCTACTTCAGAAAATACACGATTCGTGGTTGTTTGGAAGCAATGCATATATTACAAGACTGAAATATATTAATCAATATGTTGAATAGGCAGCTCGTTTCAATTTCCACCTCTACATGTCATATTCATCATATTACATATTTGCTAAAACACTCCTACTGTTCATTTTCTAACCCAAAAATATATCTGTGAAGTGACATGCTACACTTCATATCAACAATATCTAAAAGCTGTTTATGAGCAGAAGAAATGTAATGTATCAACACTATTCCATTTTATTATTTTTAAATTAAAATGCAGGCACTAGTAAATAAAAGGAAATGCACACTCTAACTGTGCTGTAATGAGAGTGATTTTCAGTCATTTAAGGTAAAACAAGAAAACAAAGGCAATGAAAAGAAAAGTCTAGTGACATCAAAGAATATTAATCATCAGTTACTAAGCTGAAGCTTTTTTTGGTTTTCTTGAATGAGCCAAAATATAAAAGGCAGATAACTCAGCATAAAACTGAAGAGCAGACAACTCAGAATAATACAAGCAGATATGCAGTGACACCTCTCTCTGATGTGGTCTTACCTCATCCTTTCTCTGGTGGAAAGCAAATATACAAATTTATCTATGATACATCTAATAACATTAGTAGATCAAGATATACTGTTAATCTATGAAAATCTGTATTTATATTAATCTCTTAATTAGGCATATCTTTGTTTAAGATTTCTTTACAAGAAAAGTTAAAGTAGAAAAAGATAAATGCAGCTGTTTTTAAATACATAAATTTCTCTTGCATGGAGATGTGGTTACTGTGACTTGATTGTTCACTGGAATATTCTGAATAAATTTAATAATACATGACCAGTCTAGATTTAAGTGACAAAAGCTGAGTATTGACTTAAACTTCTGTCTAGTGGGCACAAAATTAAAATGGGATGAAACTTGAGTCTGTCAATTAAATTTGACAGATCAATTCAAATTATATACTCGTGTATAAGTTGGATCCAACTGCAAACTGCATAGACCCAGATCTGTCATTGCATAATGTATTGTCAGATCAAGGTATATGCAGTTTGTTGGAATTAATCAGTAGAAAAAACACAGATCCTGATCTCCTGACATATTAGGCAATGGCAAATCAAGGTCTCTGTTGCCTGCAGTTGGACCTGACTTATGAATACATCGAGACTTAAAAGGAAGCTGTTGAAACTGCAGCCTGGTTTCATGGAGTAATGGTGATTATAATAATAATACAGTCAAACCTGTCAATAGTTGCCACCCGTGGGAAAAGGCAAAACTGGCGTTTGTACACAGGTGAGCTCTGTACTTGAATTCACCTTTCAAAATTAGTTTCTGAACAAATACCATGCATTAAATATCATTATCATAATCACTGCTCTTAGTATTATTACATTATTAAGACTGTTTTATGTGTACTATTAAAAAAATAATAAAATAAGCAAATGTTTTTCTCTCCCAAATTTATGTTAATGTATCCTGCTCACTTAAATCCATCCTATAAATTAAATCATCACAGATTTAAAATAAACACTGTAAAACAAAGGACTAACTCTTCTGACAACCATCTTGTATAAATGAAACTTGGGAACATATTCATGTTTCAAAAACAATATCAGGACAGGTCAGTTGCCCAACTTACTGTGATCCAAAGAGAGTCAAATTAGTTGAGAGGATGGTGATGAATTGGAAATCAAATGAAGTCATATATGGCTATTCCTTGTGACCCATGAAACAAGACTTTACAGAGAAGCTTTAATATCAACTGACCCCTTCCTGTGATGAAAGGGGATACAACTCGTATCTCTTCTCAAGGATGAACTTTAGAGCTTTAATTCACAGGCAAATAGATGAAGATAAAGAACTATACCTGTCAAACTGGCACAAAAGGTGACTTCCATTTCTGCGATGGTAACATTAATTTTCCCACCATCCAGCAAACAAAATGCTTCAACCCTACCATAATGAAAAAAAATCTGTCTATCTTTCTAATTTGAACTACTGAATCCTTTGAATTACATTAACAATGCAACTGAAGTACAGTGAGTACAAGCGAGATAAGAAATATCTGCAATCATTTCACATGACATTCCTTTCTCTAAACAATGCCTTCCTCATGAAGCACAAATTAAGTTTGCATTGATTCAGGAATCACTGTAGATATTCTCAAGTGATCACTTAAGGCAGGGAAAAACAATTAATCGGTTAGAAAACACCTGGCAACTGATTCAGAAAGCAGGTGACCATAATACAACAACATTTACACAGAAAATATGCTGGGGAAAAATTAGAATGGCCATTATGACCATGTGACTGTTATAAAAAGGTGACTGGACAGGTTTGACCATGTATAAACTGATTTTTTACTAAATGATAAAAGGGACATTGAGATGAATATAGAATTTGGTGATATGCATAGGCCAGGGATAATCTGAGCAACCTAAGCTTAAAATAGAAACCTAATCTCACCCCACCCACCCCCAAAAAAACAAATGCACATACCACTTCTTACCTCACTAACAGTTGCCTAACAGACAAATACAAGAGCAGTACGTCAAGAAATCCAGATGGATGCTTTCTAAAGAAATTTATTCCAAAGCTGTTGATTGCATAGGTAATAAAAACAGTCTTTTCAAGATTTTTCTATCTGATGTAATTTCTTGCAGCATCACTTGTCCAATACCGAAAGGCTTTTATGCCAGGAAGCTTTTTGTCAAAGTTGGTCATATTCTGTTTAGTGTTTTGTTTGATGAAGATGTTTAAATTTTTCTGTCTTGAGTTCTGATGGCCATAATTTATGAGTCTTTCAAGCCAGAACGATCTCTGTCAAATTTGGCTAATTCTGTTGTTTTTCTTTTTACTGCAAGTTGACAACTTTTTCATGTTACAAATTGATGTATATCACACAGTAAAATACTCTTCTACAATTAGTAAAGAGACTCCACAGTAGAGTAAAAGTGTTACAAAATCTTTAGAAAAAAACAATTTCAGATTCTTTCTTTGACACTCATAACACATATCAACAAAGTTAAAGATGTTATTGCACTGATGTATATGTAAAAAATGCAAAGAAATATGTCATTAATATAATAGATATAGGAAAAAGAAGATTGGAAAAAGCTATTATGTGTTATAAACAAACTAAATTTATATGTTTATATGGTTTACAACAATCACAGAAAATGTTAATTTAGTGGTCAACTGTGATGCAGCATTCCTCCCATTATAAGCCCAGTGACCCAACTTGTAAACTTGTGAAAAATTGGAAGGTTGGCTTTTCTCTGAAAGAGCTCACTTAAATAAAGACTTGGCAATCTTTTGTAAAAAATAGGGCACTGTCTGATCATTAAGTATGGGCCTTTCATAGGAGAAATATTTTGAAGTGTCCCCTTCACCTTAGGGAACATATCATCCAATAGGTTATTAGAAATAGTTACTATGTATTGAATATAAACAAAAATCTCTCCATATAAAAGTTGCCATATGTACCCGGTCATCATGAGAGCTGAGGAGCCTGTCCAGCCAGTTGTAGATATAACCATCATCATTAAGACCATTGCTGTCAAAAACTGGTCCACAAGTTACAACAGCTGACATGGCTCTGACTGCTGACAACTCTAGCTCTGTACAGTTATCATCCTTTGTTAGCCTGTATAACACAGTCAAAGAATACTGAATGAATTTTAGTGTCTACTATGAATAATTTCCTGTAGGCATTATAAAATGTTAAGCTATATTAATGAAATTGATGAATATTAAGATAAAGTAAATAGGGATGAATTACAATATTCATGCCAAGATCTCAGCTTTCTAGCTTTAATTATTTCCTGTACTGAGTAAACATATAGAAGTGTCCAATGCTTCTTCAACAATAATGCAATTATATGGCAAAGGGCCAAGGAGAGCAAGGGCCATAACTCCATTCAAATTCTTTAGAAAAGATGAAAACAAAATGTGATGTCTTCTTAATGTAAAGTCTCAAACCAAATTTGATTCAATCAATTAAGTCCATGAGAAATAAAAACTGAAAGTGTGTGTGTGTGTGTGTGATTTGGATTTTTAATGTAGCTTTTAAAAAATTTCAGTCATATCGCTATGATGACTGCAGTGTGGCAGTTTATAATGATGTCTAGCACTGGGGCATCATGCCACAGACATGTAGCATGATGTCCCACCCTGTCACATTATTCTGACACCAGGCCGACCAGCCATAACACTAACCTTTTAATGCTGCGGGAGGTTGGGTGTTCAAACTCTGGCTGAGTCATACCAAAGACTTATAAACATGGTACTAGCAGTTGCCTCACTTGCCACTCAGCATTAAGAGGTTAGTGTTCGGACTGGTCAGCCCAGTGTTATGATAATGTGACTAGGTGGGACATGATACTACATGTCTGCGGCATGATGCTCCAGTGCTAGACATCACTATAAACTGTCAAGCTGCAGGCATCATAGTGATATGACTGAAAAATTTTCAAAGCTACATTAAAAATCCAAATCACACACACACACAAACACACAGTGTGCAGCTTCATTTGGAGGTGCTGTCTGTGCTCCAACTCATCCATCCATTATTAGGGTAATATATTTTCTTGCAAAGACCACAAAATGCCAGCCCTCTGGCTTTCAGTTTTCTTATGAACATTTCCATTGACTTTTCACTTCAGTCATTGCCATTTCCATACATTATTCAAATATTTATCCAAACATACTTATTTATTTCCATCAGTTTCCATAACATGAAGATTCAATGGATGAGTAGAAACTCTTGACCATTCAGAATACTCTTTACAATGATTGAGTGTTAACTAATACAAAGAACAAATACTTTAAAAGGATTAATGTGGAACAGGACCAGACAGACTGTTTTATTTTATGAACCTGATCTGAGATGATATAAAAAACTGACTACATCGAGAATTGAATATTTCTCGTCAGGAGAAAAGTGGAATTCCACTTTAAAACAAAAAAATTATCAAATATGGAAGATAGGGGACCACCCGAAACACAATGCTGGAAGAATGTAATCCAACGAACAATCCCACAAAAGTCTGATCCAAATTGGTATTGTGGTTTTGTTTAGTAATGTGGACAGACAGTTGAATGGATGCAAAATGGACACAAACAATCATTTCATAATCTCTCATGGCCTTTGGCCTGGTGAGCTTAAAAAGAATAAGAAATTGGGAATCAGTAGATCAGCAGGCAGGTCATCAGACACAAATGCAGGCAAGATGAGAAAGAAAAACATTAAGAAAAAGCAAACAGTATGTTTGACGACACAATGTAAAATACACATTCAAAATCAGACACACGTGTTAAACTGAAACAGACTCACCTTTTGTCTAAGGCACTAGATGTGTGACTGAACTTCCCACTCCAACTGGCGAACAGGTCAAAGAGACTGTATCTGAGTTCTCTTGAAAGGAGTGTTTTCTTATACTCCACTGTCAATGAGACAAAATAATGTAAGACACGATTCAATCATTTCATGTAATGTGAAAGTCTCCTGTCTTTCTCTCATATTTTTATGACCAAAAGTTAATCTTTTTGAACAGTTGAATATAGACTGATTGAAGAGTCATATCACAACATATCTATATATTATGGAAGTTGTGTGAGCTTCTCACTTATGCACGCTTATTTGTTTATTACCTTATTTCTAGATCACTTCTAGATCTAAACTTTCCATGTAAAAATCATCTTAACATAAACCACATGCTGCTAGATTTCTGGTCAGTCTAAATGTTGGTTAAGACAAAGAAACTGGTTTCATGCTAAGAAACCTGGTCCCAAATAAGGTATAAAATGAATCACATTTAAAAACACATTTCATTGTTTATAAATATAAGAAACACATACAATTAACTTATGTATTTCATGTTTTAACATTTAAAATGAAACATTATCATTCTCACTGACCCAGTTCATTTATTTGTGGCTGGCATGAAACCAGGTACATTCTTTTTCAGCTGAGAAACTGAGTGGACACTTAGCAAACTAGATATGATGTAACCTCAAAATATAATGCTATTCACTGAATATTCTCCAAAGGTATAAAATATAGTTCAAAGACATTTTTTGATGGATTGTGCAATGCACAGTAAACCCAATTCTTGTCAACTTTGGCTATTCTCTAGCAATACTACATTTCAATATGACAATTATCGGTACCACAACATACAGATTTTTAAAATAAAATGTTTATTCTGCAATACTTACCTGATTATAATACCTTATGAGTGTGACCACAGGTTAAAAAGTTTCTACATTATTCTAGAAGGTGACCACGTGACCCTCATACGGGAATCTGTTTTGCGTTTTAACTTGCTGTATAATCCTTTTCTTCGAAAGAAGTAGCCAGTTGGGCTTTAAATCTTCGACACTTAAAGGTGTCTTGTTGTGACCAGTTTGAGCTGAATTTTCTATTTTTTGGAATTAGTGATTCTTTTCCTTGGAAATATATATAAGTGCTCCTTACAAAATTCTTGGACAAAGACATTTATCAAAAATTATTCGGAATTCCAAACTGGATTATTATTTTCTGTGATTCAACAAAGAACTGTTGACACATCAGTACAAAGGTGACTAACGAAGATGTTATCGCCTTCCATCTTGAATTTCATCGGGATTTGAACTTTGATTCATTTAGGACTTTTCACTGATAGGACTTCTATTTTTTAATTCTTGGATTAATTTTGGATTTGATTAGTAAACCATGAGTCTTTTTTCTCATTTTTACTTCGTTTTTCTAGGGAAATAAATTATTTTGTTAAATTTTACAAAGCTTTGTTGTCTTCACTCTTTTCTTGTTACTTGTGTACAAGCCTAAACCTGTAACAAGAAAATTGGGTGCTCGTCCTTGGGATATATGAATTTTGGCTAAAATATTTCAGAAAATTGTTTTTTGAAATTTAAATTCCCCTAATTTTCAGAATTTGTTAAATTTCAAGTATTATTTCACATTTCTGAAATCTTTAGTGAAATCAATAGGCTTTTTTTACAATGTCATCAAAAGTGGAGATCTTTCTTTCAAATCCTACCCAGGAGCAGTTGGATTGTTTGAAAAAAGATGAATTGCTTGAACTTGCCAGAAAATATGATCTTTCTGAGGCAAAAGCTTCTTTAACGAAGCAAGAAATAAAAAACATTTTGGTCCAGTATTTGCTAGAAAAGAGTGTTTTGGATAAAAGTGTCTTGGTTTCGATCAGTAAGTCTGTATCAAACTCTCACATAAAAGTAAAGGAATTAAAATTAAAATACAAGATGGAATTGGAGTTAAGAAAGCTTGAACTTCAGAAAGAAGGGGAAAAAAAATGCTATTAGAGAAATAGGAGAGAGAGAAACAAATGCAGTTACAATTTGAGAAAGAGGAGAGAAACAAATGCAGTTACAATTTGAGAAAGAGGAGAAAGAGAGACAGAAAGAGAAAAACAAATGCAGTTGCAACTGGAGAAAGAGAAAGAACAAATGCATTTACAGAAAGAAGAAAAACAAATGCAGTTACAATTTGAGAAAGAGGAGAGAGAGAGACAGATGCAAATGCAAAGAGAGAAGGAAGAGAGGGAGTATCAATTTAGAATAAAAGAATAGAGCTGGCAAGTGAAAGGCACATTCCCACTTCACACACAAATTCAAGTTTTGATATTACTAAGAATTTTAGGCTAGCGCCCTCTTTAGCGAAAAAGAAGTAGACAAATATTTTCCTTATTTTGAAAAAGTTGCTGAAAATTTGAAATGGCCAAGGAAGCATTGGACTCAATTATTACAGCGTGTACTTTTTGGCAAACCCAAAATATCTATGCATCCCTGTCAGTACCCCAAAGTGCTGACTATCATCTGGTAAAGGAATGCATCTTAAAGGGTTATGAGTTAGTCCCCTGAGGCTTATCGGCAAAAATTCAGAAACTATAAAAAAGAAGCTGACCAGACCTATGTCAAATTTGCATGGGAAAAAGTACAATTTGATAGGTGGTGCTCTTCTAGAAAGGTTAACAAAGATTACAAAAGTCTCAGACAACTCATATTAGTTGAAGTGTTCAGGAACTGTGTCCATAGTGACATTAGGATTTATCTTGATGAGCATAAGGTCGAAATCTTGGAAAATGCTGCTCGTGCTGCTGGCGAGTATTTCTTAGCTCATAAAGTTTCTTTTGTAGGCAAGTCTTCCACTCAGCATTCTTCTGGTAAAAAGGTATTTCAGCCTAATATGAGCCCTTCTAAAACTCAATCTGGCACAACTTTAAAAAAATCAAGCATCTGATAAGCTTGAACAAAAATCCTTGTCTCTTCCTATCTGTACTATTACAAGAAAGAACATGTTATTTCTGATTGCTTCAAATTGAAAAATAAGTATCAGAATCAAGACAGACCTATCCCAAATGCTCTTATTTCTAAGAGGTCAAGGTCATGGTCATGTATTGAAAGCAATACGTTTGTTGGGTCTAATAAACCCCAGTCTGATTTTATTATGGAGAATTATGAACCATTCATGTCGAAGGGTTCTATATCACTCTTGGGTGATTTGGCCAATCATATCCCTATTAAAATTTTAAGGGATACAGGAGCTTCTCTGAGTCTTTTATTATCAGGTACTTTGCCTTTTTCTGAGAAGTCCTCTTCTAATGAGAATGTTCTTATTCAGGGAGTAGAGTGCAGCTTTGTTAATGTTCCTCTCCATTGTGTAAATTTGTCATCAGACTTAGTCTCAGGACCCATGACAGTCGGAATAGTGCATTCTTTACCCACTGAGGGCATTCATTTATTACTAGGCAGTGACCTGGCTGGAGATAAGGTTGTGGTTAATGCACTTGTAACTGACAAACCTTGTTTGGATCAGAATGTTGATCCTATTGAAGAAGAATTCAATGATTTATACCCAGCTTGTGCAGTTACTAGAGCTATGGTAAAGAAAGTTCTTGAGGATGATGATGATAAGGAAAATATTCCTTTAGCTGACACATGAATTGGTCAGGCTTTTGATGAGGTTACTTTCACTTCTTGTTTGGATCAATCAAAAGATATTGATCACAGTAATCCTCTTTTAACTACTCATCCTCTTTATTCTAACCTGGGTGACAAACGACAATCACTTGTTGTCGAACAGGAAAAAGATCCTGAGATCTCCTGTTTGTTTCAAAGGGCTATTAGTGAAACTGAAGCCACTGAAGTACCTGTCTGTTATTTCATTAAAAATGGAATTCTTATGAGAAAATGGAGACCTCCCGAGGTACCTGCTGGTGATGAGTGGTCAGTGAACTATCAAACTGTAGTTCCAAAATCTTACAGACAGGAAATACTTAGTCTGGCCCACGAAACTCCTTTGGCTGGTCATTTAGGGATAAATAAAACTTATCACAAGATCTTGACTCACTTTTATTGGACAAAAATCAAAAGTGATGTTTGTAAATATTGCAGATCTTGTCATACTTGTCAAATGGTAGGAAAACCCAATCAGAAGATACCTAAGGCTCATCTGCAACCTATTCCTGCATTTGACGAACCATTTAGCAGAATAATGGTAGATTGTGTTGGTCCCTTACCTAAGACCAAGTCAGGCAACCAATACCTGTTGATCATAATGTGCGAGTCAACAAGATTCCAAAAGGCAATTCCTTTGAGGAATATTAAAAATAAAACAATAGTAAAAGTTCTGATAAAGTTGTTTTTACTCAATTTGGCCTTCCCAAATCTGTCCAACTGGATCAAGGGTCAAATTTTATGTCTGGAATTTTCCAGCTAGTTATGCTTGAATTAAGTATTCAGCAATTCAAGTCAAAAGTGAAATTATGGTTTCACAGAACTTTAATGGAGAGAACTTTTGAGTCTGGTAATAGAGTTCTTTCTCTCTTGCTCATTCTTCAAAATTTATTTAGATTAGGTATTACGGCTCTTACAAAGTTAAGAAGAAAATGAAGGAGTTAAATTATAATAGTAGTACTCCTTGGATCTAAATAAATTAATGGAGTACCAGTATATTGAGAGAGATAGCCAGGTAAATCATGCAATTAATTTAGTTGTACCTGTCCCACTCAGTGAGGATTTAAGTGAATGAATGCAATCTGACACTACTGATTTTGGAGCGACGAATCTTCGGAATTCAGAAATTATGAATAATCTGGACCAGAAACTTTCACATTTGGAACAACAAGAAAGGAATGAACTTAAACAGTTATTATTTGAATATGAGCACTTATTTCCAGATGTTCCTACAAGAACAAACAAAATTTTTCATGACACTGAAATTGTAAATTCCAAACCTATGAAAAAACACCCATAAAGGATGAACCCTCTCAAACAGAAATACTTGAAAAAGGAAATTCAGTATTTGCTGGAGTATGATTTCATACAGCCCAGTAAAAGTGACTGGAGTTCACCATGTATACTTGTTCCAAAACCAGATAAAACTTTCCATATGTGCACTGATTATAGGAAGATGAACAGTGTGACTAAAAGAGATTCATTTCCATTATCAAGAATCGATGACTGTACTGATAAAATTGGAAATGCCAAGTATGTCACCAAATTGGACCTTCTGAAACGATTTTGGCAAACTCCACTGACGGAAAGGGAAAGGAAATTTTGGCATTTGTGACTCCAGATGGACTTTATCAATATAAAGTGATGCCGTTTGGGATGAAGGGTTCACCAATTACTTTTCAAAGTTTAATGAATATGATAACCTCTGGTCTAGATAACTGTGATGCTTACGTCGCTGATGTCATCATCTACAACGACACCTGGAAAGAACATCTAGCAACAATTCGGAAATTCTTTGACAGACTCACTGATGCAAGTTTGACAACTAATTTATCCAAAAGTGAGTTCTGCTGTGCTTGTGTAACATTCCTAGGACATACTGCGGGACATGGACAAGTTAAACCTATATATGCTAAGGTCAAGGCTATCTCTAAATTCCCTGAGCCTGTCAGTAAGAAGCAACTGATGTGATTTTTAGGTATGGCTGGATACTATCGGAAATTCTGTTCCAATTTTTCTAATATTGCTGAACGCATGACAAATTTATTGAGCAAGAAAAACAAGTTTCTTTGGACCGAAAAATGTCAGGAGGCTTTTGATAAGTTAAAGGCCATACTTAAAAGTGCACCAGTTCTTGCAGCTCCAAATTTCAGTCAATCATTTAAACTCTCTCTCGATGCAAGTGATGTTGGGATTGGAACAGTATTGATTCGAGAAGATAAAAATGGTGTTATCATCCAGTGTGCTATTTTCTAAGAAATTAAATAAGCACCAAAGAAATTATTCAACAATCGAGAAGGAATGTTTAGCTTTGATATTGGCATTACAACATTATGAAGTTTACATTAGTTCAGCTCCTTATCAGATTGTTGTGTTTAGTGATCACAACCCCCTTACTTTCATCGACAAGATGAAAACCAAAAATCAGAGATTATTAAGATGGACTTTGCTGTTACAGGAATATAATACTGACATCAGGCACATCAAGGGAAAAGATAATTTAATAGCAGATGCACTTTCCCGTGTATAGAAATACTATTTCATGTACACTTTGTATAATTCATAAGAGTTCTTCTTATGTTATTTTTTTATAAACCTCATGTATAATTAACATATGGTAAAAAGAAGTTTTATTACATAAATCTTTCTTTTTCTTTTATGGGGGAAAGTGTTATGTATATGTAATTAAATTATTTGTTTGTTAGTTTTAATTTTTTTTTTATTTTATTCCATTACACGTTATTGTAATGATAACTTTGTCTTCTGGATTTGATATTTTTTTTTTTTTAAAATTCAATTCAGTTCTGTTTGACCTGATAAACAGCCAGTAGTTGAAACAATGTATCTATTTTCTGACCTTGATTTAGAAATCAGTAAGGGTTCTAGTAAACAACTTTTTAAAAAAAAATTTCCCAGAAAAAGAACCATTGATTTCAGTTGAGGCTATACTGAATACGTGATGTTAGGCATATTAAAAAATTTCTACATTGTTCTAGAAGGAGACCATGTGACCCTCATACAGGAATGTTTTGCGTTTTAACTTGCTGTATAATCCTTTTCATCATAAGAAGTAGCCAGTTGGGCTTTAAATCTTTGACACTTAAAGGTGTCTTGTTGTGACCAGTTTGAGTTGAATTTCTATTTTTTGGAATTAGTGATTCTTTTCCCTGAAAATATATATAAGTGCTCCTTACAAATTTTTTGAACAAAGACATTTATTGAAAATTATTTGGAATTTCAAACTGGATTATTATTTTCTGTGATTCAACAAAGAACTGTTGATACATCAGTACAAAGCTGACTATCAAAGATGTCATCACCTTCCATCTTGAATTTCATCGGGATTTGAACTTTGATTCATTTAGGACTTTTCATTGATAGGACTTCTATTTTTTAATTCTTGGATTAATTCTGGATTTGATTTGTAAACCATAAGTCTTTTTTCTCATTTTTACTTTGTTTTTCTAGGGAAATAAATTATTTTGTTAAATTTTACAAAGCTTATTACCTTCACTCTTTTCTTGTTTTTTGTGTGTGAGCCTAGACATGTAACAACATTTTAATGGTGATTGGGGAAGTATTATAAACAAAATCACATTTTACTCCAAAGGGCCATCTCCAGCCCACTAAGGTATGTAAAGCAGCTTCAAAATCTTGATAAAACCCAGCTGGAATAGTGACTCCATATGACTTGATGCAGCTATTGGAAAAAAAAATTCCCCCACATATCTCCATATCAACACTAAGAATGGGTCCTGGGTGATTGTATGGTCCAAGGTGTTCGCCTTTACATATCACTGACATCTCACTCACCTCAGTCCATGTGGGTTTGAGTCTCATCTCAGCCAGTGTGGGTACATGAAAAAGCTTCCCATGGATTGGTGGTTCTTCCTGAGATTTTCCAGGTTCTTCCTCCACTAAATACAGCACTCACCTTTATAGATGTGTCTGTGTTGTTTTGATTTTTCACACAGCTTTAATAATATTTTAGTCATATCGCTATGATGTCTGCAGTGTGGCAGCTTACAATGATGTCTAGCACTGGGGCACCAATGCTGCAGACATGTAGCATGATGTCCCACCCAGTCACATTATCCTGACACCAGGCTGACCAGTCCTAACACTAACCTCTTAATGCTGAGCACCTAGTGCGGCAGCTGTTAGTACCATTTTATAAGTCTCTGGTATGACTTAGCTGGGGTTTGAACCCATGACCTCCCGCATCCAAAGCAGATGCTCTAACCACTAGATTCCTTTATAGATCACTGACATCTTATCTCTGTCTGCAAAGGCTAAAGTCTTGTACTCAGCCAATGTGGATATGTGAGAAAGCTTGCAAGTAACTTCCCATGGGTTGAAGGTTCTTCCCAGGATTTTCCTGGGTTCTTCTTCCACCAGATATACTGGCCACCATGTACAGCCTATTATGTGCTGAAAAATGGCATCAAACTCATACCAACCAAGCAACCTCCACCAAATATGCTGGTAACCAAATACAGCCTATCATGTCCTGAAGAATGCTGTTAAACCCACAAACCACAAACACTAAGAAGCTGTCAAAGGACCTGGGAAGGTAGCCTGTTGTGCTCCTACCATAGGTCCCACCAGGTCTAACTAAGCCTTTGGGATGAAAGATCTTATAGGAAAAAAAACAAGAAAAAGTCTACTCTATCCTCCATCCCAAGTCTTGGATAATATTGGTTAAGAGTGTCTGAATGCAAAGCTGGTAGCAACTCCACTAACCTCATGAGCTGAAATGGGTTAACTATATGTAGAGCAAATAATGCATGCTATCGAGGACAACATGAACCTACAAAATAAACAAGATCTCCATCTTCATACTGGCTTGATTCATTTTTGGTACCACTTCAAAGCTGACACCAAGTCCTGTAGAAGATTCCAACGTGGTAAATGGAAAAGCAGGAAACAGGTATTATATGAATGATGAACCAATGTTGCACAAGAGGGTGGTTCAAACAGTCCCTTATTCAACCATGTCATAACCCAGGGTAAATTCCATTTTGGGCACAAGGTCAAAGCCTTTAGCTGTGACAAGTCAAAGTTTGCCAGAAAGTTGCAGAGGTCTTTGTTTTGTTCTGCATATTTGTTCTAAATTTTTATCCAGAGCTGGGAGGTCAGTACTGAATGTGTCAGAGTGGTTATTGTACCAGCACAATAAAAACATCGCTACTACTTGGATTTCTGAAAAGAAAGCCTAGCATTCCTCGGGTCACAAATTCTTCACAACAGACAGTCATGAATTTCTCTAATTTTAGCTGAGCAGGAAAGCAGCCTGAAGGATGGAATCTCTTCCTCATTGTCAAGATCTACTGATGATTTAACTTTATAGTCATGCATGGCAGTAGAGGGTGGAGGTCATTCTGAAACAGACATCACCCTGTATATTTCTTCCACTGCAGCCTTGAAATTAATCTCAGTCCACTCCATGGTTGGATCTGAATAAGGTTGTCTTGCAGGAGAATCATCACACTTACTGTATATCATTCTGTTTTGGTTCGTCTTGCATATCCAGATAAACCAAACCTGGTGATATAGATGATGCAATGCTGCCAGCTCTGTACAAGTCATAGTCCCTCCCTTGAAGATAAGTCATGAACATATGGTAAGTCAGGTTTCCTGGATGAATGTGTCATGCCAAAACAGCTGGCTGGTTTGCCAGAAGTATGGTCAGCATGGTTGCTGGCCATGCAAAAGTTGGTCCAGCTGTCACCAATACAGGCCACACCAAAGGCATGCCTGGACAAATGAATTTTTCATTTAAATCACTATCATAATATGAATATATTGATGAAGGTGTGGCAAGATGGATTTATTTGCCATTAAGATTCCAGATGTTAATCATGGCTGACTGGACAGATATATGAATAAAGTCCCCAAACTGGGATGGCTGGGGCCAGTTCTGGACTGCAAAATCTTAGTAAAAGATGGATCCAATAGTAAAAACCCATGCATCTGGACTTACTGGCCCAAAGGTCATGCTAGGACATGTGGGGGGCTTATGACCACTGGGCTGCCTAAAACAGGTGAATATTCCCCCAGTAAGTCAGGAAAACCTGTATTACTAAGAGTTGGAAGCATACGTAAAATCTGACTTGACTGTAAAAATTGCATCGTCTCCTGAACCATACGATACATCTGTTCACAGCTGGAAGTTTGTGAAACATCAATGTTTTGTTACCTGATTTCTGCTGAATTAACCATAGGAGATGGTCATAAACATCACACTTTAGGTGGGGGGAGGGGACCCCAGCAATGTCCTCCACAAGGTTCAAAAGAGATGCTGACTCTGGCTGAATGCTAAGAATAGCAATGTTACCTTTGTAGATTTATTTCAACTGTCTCTCTCTTTTGTTGCTTTTTTGCAGAACTACAGTCCAAACTTCTTCTGACCACATAACACACACATTGCAGGGAAGAGATGATGTACACTTTGTACGTATTTGACAAGACTCATGTGTATCTTCCCTTGCCTTAAATGTCTTGCATTTTATGCACTTTGTTGATAGTTTATATTGAAATGATATGCAAAAAAAAATAAGCATAAATTAACAATTCATAAGCAAAGCTAAAAAGTGGCAACACCTGATGGTGGTGGTAAGGGGAGGTAATGTGTAAGAGTTATTGCCCCTTGTTCCTATGAGACAGAAAAGATGAACTTTCATCTTTGTAGCATGGTTGGATTCAGGAGGTAGCAGGCTTATATCCTAATGTTGATGTGACCGGGGAATATTTCTGAAGGAGAAACACCAGCATGTGTGTCTTGTATGCTTTAATGAAAATGGTTGTCTATTAACATTGGGACCAGTAGTTGGCTTCTTTAAACAATGCTAAGTTAGCCACTCAAATAGACTGTGGTAGCTGTTTGAAATATGGTTGGTCATTCTTGGCTCAGAGAATGACATATGCTGGGACTCTGAATGAAGTCAATGATGGAGCAGGAGGACATGGACAAAATTCCTGTGGTAATAGGTGAAACAGCTCTTCGATGCCCCTCACACGAGAACTATTCAAACTCACTCAGTAGAGTGACAAATAACTCATGATACTAGATTTTTGTGAAGTCTCTGAAAAGTGTGCTACCTAGTACGAGTGGAAACAGTAATTAGAGTATGGACAGGATTTGGTGCAAAATCTATATACAAGAGGAAATCACCCTAGTATGAATCATCACCACTGTGAACAGACAACTTTTAGCGTTCTTATACAGTCAAACCCAGTTATCTCACGGCAGGAGATTATGTTGGGGGTGTCAAAAAATCGTCGACATAACCTGGTCCCGAGATATCAGGGTTTGGTTGATAAATCTACTGCAGAACAATGATTATGCATCTGAAGTACCAAAAATGAGGAGTTTTGTTTCTAAAAACAAATGGCATTTCTAATGCACAATAAAAATAATAATTCACTCATGCCTGGTTGCAGAAAAAAGATTGGACGTCTTTTAAATGAGATTAAGTAACAAGTCACACATTTTTACAACACTTAAGTTACTGAAACAATGTCAGTGGTTTAAAGATGTTTTTATTTCCCTGTGAATAGCTTCATCCCTTTGGTAGCCTCATCAAGACAATGATTTTCTCAAGCTGTCCAAAATCTAGGACAATTTAAGTACATGTACATGTAGGACTATACTTTTTTTAAAAAGTATTTTCTTTTGTTAGAGTTGACTTGTGACTAGGATCAAATGTAACTGACTAATATTACGTGTGAAAATCAATCATTTTCTTTTATCGTCAGAGGTTCCTTTAAACCAGTATATGCTGGGTTTTACCAATAAAATTTACCTCTGCACCGGAAAAAGAAGAGACTGTCGGTATTCGTGTACCGACAACCTGTAAAATGTGTTTCAAGTCTTGAAAGTTAACTGTCTCAACATTAAATTCTTTAAGAAGACAATGTATTCCATTCATACAGTTGCAGTCCCATATTTCTCCCGAATTTAATCAGTGACTGTCGGCAAAAACACAATGCCAGAAGGAAAGTCAGCTAATATCTTTGATGGATTGCAAGACTTTGATATTCAAGATAAAAACAATACAAATGAAAGCACTCCCCTTTTTCTGTTTCACAGACGTTAATCTTATCAGTCACTTTCTGCTTCATTCCGTTTGTGTTGAAGAATATGTAACTGTAGCACAGTGATCAACAACTTCATAAAAAAAAATACTGGGCGCTTTGGATTTTTTTACAATAGCATTGGTGCTTATAATTACTCTTGTTCAAAACAAATTAATAACCAAGTGTTTGGGGAGGGTTTGAAGTTGGGGAGACCAGCTTGGTTTGGAATTTCTGCAGGTTTCCATTTACAGATTATTGTGAGTCATGTGATCTAGCCATGCTGAAGCTGAAGGCTTACACTCACACCAAGCATGGCAACTCTTTAACTATTACCGAATTCATTTTAAATATATTGTGTAAAACAAATTAGGTACTTTTAGCTACATTTAATGATGTTAACCTGATAATTTTCTGAGTTACAGATAAGATCAAATTCGTGATGCCGTGTGGAACAAACTATATTGTCGTGGTGTTCGCATCTGATAAAGTCTGTTTTGAATGCAGTTTCTGTAAAGGTCAGAAATGCATTCAATCAATTTCCTTATTCTAAAGTATTGTTCACAAGATAATTTTCTCCACTCTATGCAAGTGATTAACCATGCATTGGTGAGATTGGTTGATTAACATTTGTACCAGTAAAATTTGGTCTTGTACCGACTATTTCTATCCTTGCTGGTATGAGGTACTAGTAATAGCAGGAACGCCGGATCATTTCTTGTAAAATTTCTCTGAGATAGACATTAAAAGTTGCATTTCGCTGAATTAAGTGGGTCCACATGTTACATCGAACCAAGCCTTATGCTCAACAAAACGGGGTTATCGACTTAACAGAGTCGAGATAAGCAGGGAAAAATTAGCATGACAAAGAGGGATTTTCTCTGGACCGGACCAAAATGCTCGACATACATGGGTTCTTGAGATAACCAAGAAAAGTGGGTTTGACTGTAGTTAAAAGTTAACTTGGGAGGGTGGGATTTACAAGGTAATGCTCATACTCCTAAGGAATAATAATCAGGTAACGTATTTGAATGAGAAAAAATGGACAGGAATAATGCCTACTAAACAGTCCTCTTGAGCAAAATCTGGAAATAGATCATCTGGTACATTTTGAACATTTTTGTTCAATTTATCTAGAAGATTTTTAAATTTGGGAGAACCTATATTAAATAGGTTAAATGGAATGGTACCAACTCTGCAGAAAATTAGGATAAATAAACTATTTTAAAAGATATCTAACTTAAAACTTATATTAATTATATATACCAATTTAAAATCACTTAGAATGTGAATTGCATATGCAAAATGCATGTGTACTTTGTCATTCTTCTCCACTGATTACTGTTCTTTAGATATAAATGTTATACTTGGTTAAAGATGGGCTGATTGGGTATCTCACATTGGTTACAAATTGCACCTATCTACTACCTGGTGTGTAATAGATGAGGTTTCTGATAAATCGGCTGAAGTGGATCCGGATATCCTGTAGGATTGGAAGATCCCTGTCACTCTCACTCTCCAAGTACAGCCGAGCTCCATCAATGTACTCCACAAATGTCATACTCAGACAACCTTCGTTCTTATCTATCACACCGGTATCGCTGATATAAAAAGAATCATATTCTACTAAACATGATATGTATGTGCCTTTGAAAACAGAGTACAATGTACCATCTCTTACACTGTACCATAAATACATGCTTTAGAAATCATGTCCAACTGCAAACTGCACAGATCTGGATCTGACATTGCATAATGTGCCAACAGATCTGGGTCTATGCAGTTTGTCGAAAGTATTAAGTAGAACATATAACACAGACTCTATTATGTGATGGCAGATATGGGTCTATGCTGATTGCAGTCAGACATAGCAAGTATATACAAAATATACATAATATATTCCATAGTTTAAGTACGTAAAATAATTTAGTCTTTCTAAATCATTATGTTGCCCATATTAATGCCTTGTCAAAATTCATTTCCCTTTCCTCTATAGGTTGAGGTCAAGCTTTTATCCAACTCCAACAAAAAAATGTAGTATTGAAAATATATTTATACCTTTACATTACCTTGGTGTTGTTAGGGGGTTTAACACCATTTTTCAACACAAGAGAGGCTATATATGGTGGCCAGTATACCTGGAGGAGGAAGAACCCAGGAAAACCCTGGAAAAAAGCACCTGCCCATGGGAAGCTACTGGCAAGTACCCACACTGTCTGAGCTCGAGACTCAAACCCACACAGACAGAGGTGAGATGGCATTGATCTGTAAGGGTGAACACTTTAGACCACTCAGCCACTTGGGCCCCCTCCCCTTTACATTAAAAATTATTTTACTAAGATGCTTCTTCTATGTTTTAAACTGTGACTCCTTAGCAGTAACATTTCCAAATAACCTCTTTCAAAGATTAACTTTAATCAGGAACATTTAAATCAACCAAAATCAAAAGTCATTACTCTTTCACACAGAATACAATCAGCCAGTTAAAAATGTATTGTTATTTTAAGCTCCATCATAGAATAGTGTTACACAAACCAGTTATTAAAACCCTAAACTCACTGGTGATACTGACTTTTATAAACTGACAGACTGTTTAGGTAATATTTTACATAGACAGAAATCCTTACTGTACTTAAGGCTCTAATGAGGTCGATTAGACTATATGTTTCAAATAAATTTTTTAACAAATTTCAGTTTATAAAATGGCTATATTTCCTGTTGTGAAGTTTCTATTAAAGGAAGTACACATAAATACTGGTGATATAATACGAAGCAGTTAAGCTGAAGGCATAGTGAACAAACAAGGCTGACAAAACCATTTACTTACTTGCTTTTAAAACTTGTGTGCAAAAAGCAATCTCCAAGATTTAAATTTACTGTCCCAAAAATACAGTGTACTGTGCATGTGTGCACCCAGATCTTTCAAACCCTGTTACTGATATTCAAGCATTTAAAATATTAACCTCCTGACTTTTGTATTCATGGATGCATGTTCATTATGTTATATATCTTCCTTAACTAATGTTATTAATTATGGTGTATTGCAGAATGTATTGGTATTTACAAAGTTTTATTTTTATTCACCCTGGGCAAAAGGTGAACTTGAATTAAACATGTTGGAACATTCCTGTCAAACATGACTGAACAACCGTGTTATGAGTTTATTCCCCTTTATATAAAGTCACTGAGCCTAAACAACAGACACTGACATTGTTCACTATATAAATACAGAAAATTGTATGCCATCTGCATCTCATTAAACTGAACCTAAATGTAGTCATGAGCGAAAATAATCTGAACTGTCTGCAACAGCCCGGTTCGATCATTTATTTTTATTTAAAATGAAAAAAAAACAAAACAAAACCAAAAACCCAAAGCTATTAGCAACAGGGGATCACAAAGGGTTGTGCCCATTAGAATCTGCTCAAAAGGGCCTTAAACGGTAGAACTTGTAATTCGAAACAAAGTATGGAGAATGGGCCATAACTACCCAAAATGTTGACGTGTTAGGATTCATTCAAGGATTCATCAATATAAAACCAAACCTGGTTTATATCCAAAAATACTTGTAAAGTAATGCTGCAGAAACCTAAATGGAAGACAGATGAGCTGTAATTCATGTAAATGATGTCAAGCAATGCTGGAAGTAAAACTCATTCAAGGTATGATAACATAAAGCCACATACTAACTTTGGTTGAAATCCTTGGTAAATTTTAAAAATCAAAGACTGGTGGATAGACGATGAAAAGAACAGCTCCTGTAAATGATGTCATGGAATGCTGGACATCAAAATTATTTAATGTCTCACAATACAACACAAAGAAAACAAATCTGGTTGAACTGCAACAAACTATGGTAAAATTTTGCTGTGGAGACCAAAAACAGGGATAAAGGCAATAAGGGGATAAGACATCAATAAACTAAATCAGTTCTTTCTATAAATTCCTTCATTTTTCAACATATTTTTTAAAAAAAATCTTATGTACTAGTTATAAGGTTAGATGAACCAAGACTATATTCTTTGTGCTAGGCAGTAACTTGATCACAACATATATAAACTACAAATGTTGTTTAAATACATCATGGGTGCCCTGCCCCCCCCACCCCCCATGATGCAACTGATAGTTAAAGTTTTAGGTAAATAGCAGGAGCAAAAACTGCAAAATTGTCAAAATAGTGACAAGCAAACTTGACCAAAGTCTTGAAAATATAAGGCATCCTACTAAACATAGTCTGAATCCATTCTTTCAAATGTTTCCATTAAGAAATGAAACTGCAACTGAAGAGCAAAGTGCCATATCAAATAGGGGCCATAACTCCATCAAATTTTGTTAATAATATTGAAATACATGCTTGACTTAGTTCTTTCTGACATAAAACCTCACACAGAATTTTCTCTGAATCCATGAAATCCTTCAAAGTTTACTGAGATAAATCATAAAAGGACATTCTGATGCAAATAAAGGAAGAAGTGCTAAGTCAGATGTTAATGTGATTGGGAAATGTATTTGATGGAGCATGGTGTTCTTAGCATTTGATGCCTTCAGAGCCAAAAAAATGTAGCATATTTCTCATAAATGACCAGAAGCTCCAATGTATGCCTTATGGCTTATCACAGCTGTGTCATTCTAAAATGAAATATAAAATAGAACATGGTCAAGACACACTGCAAATTACTTCAGATTTGGTGCCAGAATTGACAAACTTGGCATGGTCCAATCAAACTGGAGGATCCAAACCATCTGCATGTGCCTTATTCACACTGTAGCAATACCCGAAAGGTGAAGAAAATACAATGTAGAAATAACCATTCATGACAGCTTTGTTCAAATTCATCAATTTCTAGTAAAATTATCTTGTGGAAACCAGAGACGTAATAACTATATGCTTCCACCACTTTGTCCTCAAATTAATTCTATCTGAATATTTATAAGCATTTTTTAGGTTATGGATGCAAATATGATTCATAAAGACATCCATTTCTTGCTAAAACAATTACAGCCCCTTCTATTCTCGCGTTCTTGCTACATCTGATTTTTCAAATTACCTACCATATTCCATATTACCCATCAAAGACTGAGTGTATAGAATGATCTGTGGTTGATTAGCATGTCAATGTCAAGAATTTGTAAAACTGGACATGTATAATGATGTACCTGTCAGCAAACGTTCTGTTCTCTGTCATAATCTCAAATATACGTGCCAGCTGGACCCGAAGTACATCTCTTTTCCTCCTTCTCTTGCTCTCCTGCTTCCTATCTATTGCTTCCTTCAAAAAGGGAACTAACTCTTCCTTCAGCACTCTGCATTAAAAAAGACATATTGTGGATCAAGTAATGAAAATATGGAACTGTGTTCATGAGCAAGAATGACCCACAACAGTGCTTGAAAGCTGATCCACAAAAATTTACCATACATTATGGACAAGGGTGGCATTATTTTCCCTAATCACATAAGGGTAAAACTATGCCCATTACTACATAAGGTTAATATTATTTGTCCCACACCTTGGGACTGAAAACTGGTCTAAATACATATTTAACCAGAATATTGGACAATGGTTACCCTTCCACATAAGAGAAACATTATTTACCCCTCCCTCATAAGGGTAACAATATCTGCCCCTACCACAATCATGGCAGGCCATTAACAAAACACAAGAAAATCATGCATCATGAAATTTAATACACAATGAACCTCTTTTATTAATACAGTTTCCACTAATCGACTTCTTTTTTCTACCCAGAGTGACCAGCAAAGCTTCTCTACCAATTCAACTGTGTCATACAACACAGAATGCATTTCTTATTTACTGTAATTTTAGAGCCATTTGAGATTGAGATTTCTTTGTCTTCAACGAATGGCAACATGCAAGCTTTATTACAATCAGATGATTTAAGTTTAACACTCCGATTAGTTATAAATTTAATTTCTAACTGGATGGAAAATAAAATAAGAACAATGTCAGGTACCAATCAAGACAACACTATCACCAGTTTTAAAAAAACAAATGAAACATTCCTTAACTTCTATGTACCATTTTGTACTGAGATCAAATTATAATAATGGATATCTTAATTTTATTAAGTGTCTTCAAAAATCTCATTTTGGATCCTATACTTACCAATGCAGTAATTTTATGATTGTTGTTCTTTCTGATTATCAAACGGTAAATTATTTAACTTATGGATCAGGGTAAAAAAATCTTTCCAACCCTTAAAAGTTAGTGATATCATAAATTTTCAAGAAACAACATGTATTAAAGGGATTAGATGCTTAAGAATTTCTTGCCATCCATAAAATTCATGAGTTTACCAATTATGCAGATACATCAAAGAGAATTCTTTGTCCAACAAACAAATTCAGTGAATATTTGTCCCCAACCTACCATGATGATGTCACAAAGCTTCACAATAATGAAATCTATGACTTTTAAAACAGAGCTGTGAAGTTGCTGACTTGAAGAATAGACCCCCATGTTTTATATACCAAGCCTGCATCCTGTAATATCAAGCAGTTCTAAAGTTATAATGGAAACAAAAGTGTGATGTAAAACTTAAAATATGGAGACATGACCTTAACCTTCAAGATAGGAACCCAAATACAACATGCTTCAAATGATAATGTAAAAGTATACAAAGTTTCATATCTCGATCTCAAATGGCTCTAAAATTACAGAACCAAAAGAAAAGTGTGACAAAGAAATTAATTACTGATCCATGACCTTATCCCTTATGACATGACTGAAATATCATATGTAACATGCAAACTGAAAAATTTTGTTACAGAAGTTACAGAATGGAAAATGAAAGTGTAACAGATGGACAAATGGTTGGATAGATAAAAAGGCAGATACTATGACCCCAGCTTTCTTCAAAATGGCTAATGTCGATATTCAAGGTAGGTAACTCAATCCTAGATAATGGGTAAAAAGCTAAGACAAAAGCAACAATGTGTAAAGAACACTAATGTATTTATGCTAGAATCTCCCTTCCATATTAAAGAGTAAAACAGCAGTACAGTATTAATGTTGAGAATAAAATTACAAGGAATTCAAGTTGCCAGGTTGAAAATAAAATCATGTGACACACCTTAAACATACATAATTGTCCCTCACCGTAACATCCTTCAGTATAAAGCAGGTATGGTCATGGATCACATTGAATTGGTCAATGTTTTATCCTTGCAACGTAATTTATTTCTGGTTTTTCTTTAGTTCTTTGTTCCTGTGAACCATTAATAATGATATTTTACATAATGATACACTGGTACTCGTTACATATGGTGTATATGATTTTGTGTTCTCATGTAACATCATGCAATAGCTTTGTTAGAGCATCTCTCAGTACAAGGTTCCCTCAGTTATAACATGGGTTATAACTTCATGGTTTTCATGAACATCTTTTTAATGAGGGAGCAATGCATCTGCTTTAATTGTATGCTTTCAATTACAGCTAGACCTGTCCAAATGGTCACCTGTACATAATGGTCACCTCGTCACAAAGACAATTCTAATTTCCTCCCAGCAAAGTTTCTATAAAAATGTCCTGTGTGTGAAAGGCACCTGCCTTCTGCAATTAGTGGCCACATGTTTCCTAAACAATAATGGTTCTCCTTGCCTTAAGCAGCAATTGGAGTGTATCAACAGTGATCACATTTTAAGTATGCCAATTAATCTTATGTTTCATGAGCAAGGCACTTTTTTGATAAAGGCATATCATGTGAATTGATGTGTAAACATTTCATACCTAGCTTGTACTCAGCATAGCAGCAAGTCACATTGTCTGTCTAAACCTAAGGCGTCAATAAAGCGAAGCAGTTTTTTATCTTTACTGGAGAGGATCAAGAAATTTGTTTGCTGGACAGTGGAACAAGTAGTCATGTAGTCACAGCAGAAATGGGGGTTGGGTGAACTCTGATCCATGAGATTATTAAGTGTAAGTGAGATATTATAGTTGATTTTGAAAACGATGTTCATCTTTGAGATAAGATACGAGTTACGATCCTTTTCATGACAGTTATGGTCCTTCAATATTTAAAACTCTTCTGTACTAGCAGGCAAGTTCTGGTTCATGGATCACAGAGAATTTCCATATACAGCTTTGTATGATTCCCTATTCATTACAAGCCTCTCACATAAGCCAAATGTTTTTTAATCATGACAAGCTGAACTAGCTAATCCAAGTACTGTTTTGAAAGCACGAACAGCTGTTTCTATGCCTAATTTATAAAAGCTGGCCATCCAAAGAGTCAATCCTCTGTTTTATATTCATATATAAGCTCTCAATCTGTATTAAAATTATTGTCTTATTGTCAAATTTCACAAAACAATCTAAGGTCGGTCAAGTCGGTGATGATTTAATTTATAGGATGAATTCAAGTGAGCAGGAAAGTGAGCAGGATACAGTAATCTTGTGTGGAACAAATTTTGGCAAGAACATTTAAACAATTTTGTTAAATACTGCACATAAAACAATCTTAATAATAATATTGATAATAATAATAATAATAATAACAATAGGCAATAATTTCATTTAATGTACAGTATTTGTTCAGAAACCATTTTTGAAAGATGAACATGTGTATAAAGGTCGCCTGTGTACAAATGCCAGTTTTGCCTTTTCCCATGGGTGGCTGGTATTGACAAATCTGACTGTAGTTTCATCCTATGAAACATCATGTTAAAGTATATCATTCATCCATGCATAATACCTGTCCAACTGTCATTCTCTGTCAATCAAAAGTGATGTTACAAAATTAAAGCCCTTTGTGATTGGGTAACAAAACATTTACAGATCAAAGACAGGCTCTGAAGCTGTATGACTTCCAGTCCAGACATGTAGTAGCAAAAAGTGACAGCAGAGCTGTCAACACCGTTTGCTTAAAATCGGAGTAGAACAAAAAGTGTTTAGATCAGGGTCTGCACACTATGCAACATCAGGCTCCAGCCTGGAAACTGTCTGAATTTAAATAAAATAAAGTAAGAATCATAACTCTAAAATAAGTTTTCTGTTTCTAAACTTTATCAATATGACCACTGCAGACCCCAAAAATCCAAGACCAAAATTCAAAACTGTAAAATTGCTATCTCAAATTAGCTCATGTGATTGACGTATTAGATGTCAGATTGGGATCACTTTCATTCTGAACCAAAAAGACATTATAAAAGTCTTCTGGTGGAAACCCCATTCTCATACGAGTTTTAGTTTTGAAGAAGTGGCTACAACAGGATTTTCAAGATGGCTGCCATAGTGGCCATATTGGGTATCAGATTGCATCATTTCTATTTAGGACCAACTGATTATCATACAACGTTTTTTAGGTGAAGGCATAATGTCAGTATGAAAAGCCACCTTGATGTAACAATAACAAGATTTTCTAGATAGCTGCCATTGTTCCCATATTAGATATCTGATCTGCATCATTTTTATATAGGACCAACTAGACATCATAAGAAGTTATTTAATAAACCCATTGTTGATACAAACATTCATTCAAGAGGAGTAGCGATAACAAGATTTTTAAGATGGCCACTGTGGTGGCAATACTGGATGTGCAAGTGGCACGATTTTTTCTTTTGTATCCAACTAGACATCATTAGCAGTCTTTTCTTTCAGTAGGAGTAGTGATAACAAGATTTTCGAGATGGCTGCTGTAGCAACCATACTGGACAAAGATCACCACCATTTTCGTTTAGGACAAACTACACGTCAAGAGAGGACTTTTAGTGAAAACCCTATGCTGATATGACTCTCCATTCAGCATGGCTGCTATGGTGGTCATATTAGATCCTAGATGGCACCATTTTCATCTAGGATCAACCAGACCAAGGGATGAATGTGTATGTAAAATTTTACAGCATTCGTCCAAAAAGTTTATGAGAAGTAGGGATAATAAACTTGTGCTAATGGACAGATAGATGATGGTTGTTGGTTGAAGATAGACTGTCACAATGGATGATGGACAACAGAGCATCTCACAAGCTATCCTGATTTGTGAGAAGTAGAGCTAAAAATTAGAATAACATTAAAACTGAATCAAGTCATGTACATATGAATATAAATATGCCATCATATTTAACTCATTACCTCATGTTGCTTTTGCTTAATTGTGCTACCTAGACTTTCACAAAGAAAGCACATACCCTGCAAAAATGAGTAAAAAAACTGGGAAAATTGCTTTAATGGTCGGAAAATCTTATGTTATCTATATATGATCATGATAAATCATGTATAATTTCATGGTTGTAAGCTGCAACAGCCTTTGTATTATCATACTAACAGAGATTTGGGACAGATGTACTGGTATACATATAGCAGAAAAACAATATGCCCTCTTCTGCTATTGTAGTGGAAGGCATAAAAAGTAACCAATCTACTTACTTGAAGACAGAGGGATTTGTGTAGCCAAGGCCATTGACCACAGTATTTCTAATATCTGCACTTTCACATTTCATTATTGGCACAAGGAGACGGAATAAGTCTGATACCTTCTCCCCGTTCTTCTGGGTATCTCCTTTCTCACCCTCTGATGGTGTTCTGTTAAATAAGTGTTTGAGTTTAAAGTTTGAATGAGACTGCATCAGATTGGAAGTAAAATTCACTTTCTGTCAGAGACTAATGATGCCACAACTATGTATTAAAAAAGTGTAAAACATATATATTTTTCTTTGAAAAAAGGTACATTAATCCATATATGCTTTGATATTTATCTGTTCATTCAGTATGTGCAAGCCCACAAGACCAAAATTTCTTTCCTCACATAAACTTTTGCACTTCTTGATTACAGAATCAAACAATAAAGATTCACCCTACAAGCCCTAGGAATCAATGCAAATTAAATGGGACTGTAAAGCAAAACTGCCTGGCAAGGTTTATTCTTGGACTGAAAATTTAGGGGAGAAAATTCCCTGCTCCAAATGGAACAAGAGTACTGTGATGGCACATGATATATCTGCCCCGTGTTAATGTAGGCATTAGTACGACGTGGTGATTCTTGATATTATTGACCAATGGTTCTCAATAACCTCGACCAATGGTCACAGTATATGGTCTTGAACCCAAGTAATTGTGCAGAACACTATTTTTGCATTTGACTTACCAGGACTATGACCTCTGATCCAAGAATCCATAGGTTGCTTTATTACCTTAAGTGAAAACCATTCAAACAATGTGGTCAAGAAACTAACTTGAGAATAAAATTTACTCTGTAAAATCCATCTTTCTTTAAGCCACAATGATCCTGATCTTTCACCTCAAAATCTCTTGATCTATTCCACACCTTAAATACAATCCCTTGGCAAACAATAGTCAAGTTTTGTGGTCTAGTACTACGGTTATTATGCAAAATCCAAATTTCTTCTACCAGTTAGAGTGACCCTGAGCTTTGTAGAACTTCTGTTATTGGGCAGAAACCAAGTTTATTTTTTGTAAGTGACAGTGACCTTTACCTTTTGACCCCAAAATCAATAGACTTCTTTCATATTGTGCTTTGGCAAAGGTGCATTGATGAATTTAAACTTCTGAGCAGAACCATTTTTCTTCCTTCAGTCAGTGACCATGACCTTCTGACTCTCAAATCAAAAGACTTCTTCCTTACACCAAAATGCATGCCATCCACAATATTTGGTCAAGGTTTCTGATGCTGAGCAAATGTTCTTGAGCAGAAACCATTTTTCTTTCAGTTATCTTGACCCTGACATTTAAATGTTTTACTCCAAAATCTAAAAGCTTATCATTACCCAAAGTGCATGCTATCCAGGTATGTGATGTGGAACTAATGTTTGGAAACCATTTTTCTTCTTTTAGTGACATTGACCTTGACCTCTGACCACTTGAACCCAATACTGATAGGCTTCTCCTTTATCCAGACTGCAAACTTTCAACAAAGTTTTGTCCAGGATAGAAATACAAAATCACAGAATAAGACACTGTACCAAAATTGTTGATGGTGGCTGCACAAAAGGCGGGGGTGGGGTGGGGTGGGGTGCTATCCATGCCAACAGTGCATTCTAAAACAGACTGGTTGATTAACAACTCATTCAATGGTGAATATATATGACTAGTGTACCATCCAGATGCCTATAAAAATATCCTACCCACCCTGAATCAGGTGTGGAAGATCTACTGGTAAGAATGTTCTTTTTCTGGGCGATGCAACAGGCCAGGATTACATAGTTTTGCCACAGCTGCATATGTAAATCTCGCTCAGTTGTGACCTTCTTACTGCCAGATCGTAGTAAAGATGAAGCACGATATTCATTGGTCATTGTGCTGTAAAATAACAAATCATAGAAATCATAACACTGTATGTAAGGATTAAAAGTTTAATGTGAAAATCTTTGAATAACCAAACACGAAATGCACCGATTCCACACACACATATAGCCTTATATTACTTTAACATAATGTGTCTTGTGCAGTGCAAGTACCCATAACAGAGTTAATTAAGGGGTAAGTCGTAAAGAAATATCCCAGAAACTTGTGGTTGTGGGTTTGGGCTCACATCAGCAATGCATTTTTCCCTTTGCCTTACTGAACCAGACTTGCATCACTCACCTCTATGAATCTTTTAGTTGTTTCAGCAACTATTATAAACATGAATTATCATGCAGAAAATGATGACTAAAATGACCTTGATCTGTGAAATGTTGACCCCTGCTGCAGGTCATAAAAGAATTTCCATGAATCCAAGATAAGGCCTTTTCTTCTTTTTAATTGCCAAGTATTGAAACTATCTGATAAAAGATGCTAATGGGTACCTGGGTACATGGGTACCCGCCTGTTAATAATAACCCGGGTAATAAAATGAGCAACCTAGTACCTGTTTAAAAAAAAATAATTCCAAGTTCAGATCGAGACACAGAATAGCGATTACAGTTTAAGGCTTGTCATGCGCACATTTATTCATCATCACAGGGGTTCATATGGCTGCTTACAATTTACTTGTCACACATGTACTATATAATAATACAAAGAAGGACACTTCTCTCTTTTCTCACGTGACCTATTTAAGAATCAATGCTGATATTTAAAGCTAGACCAACCTAACTTTATGCCTGTCTATTTTTCTTGTGACTTAAATACGCCTGTTTTGATATCCTGATGACATTAACTAGGTCAGTACCTTCTTGTCGACAGCAACAGCAAGTACTGATTAAAAAATATTCAACGAAATAAAATTTAAATACATACTACAATTCAAATAAAAGAAAGCACAATATAAATTTCTAGTTTAACTAGTGCCATTTTTGCCTCAAGTTTATGGCCATGTAGCGAGTATTAGCTGATAAGTCAGGGCTGTTCACAGGTTTGTTTACTGGACTTGCTTTTTATTAGCACGAAACCCAAGTCAGATAATTCTGTCACGGCAAAGCCAACACAAAAACTTGGTTACTGCAACATGCAACTTCTTCTATGATGATAGGAAAAAATGAACGAAATGGACAACTATACAGAATGAAATTTTTCACTGAAATATTTAAATGTAAGAGAAATCTTTGTTTTTTTAATAACACTGAAAAAAAGAATCTGATAAAAACTGACCATGTGTGCAAATATGGCAAATTTTGCATTAATTTACTTGACACAGTTCTAACAGACGGGATTCGTGAAACAACTTGTCATAGATTCATTCTATTTTGATACTACATACGTAGCGGACCAGTCTAAATTGAAAATAAATGGCGCCATATATTATAAAAAATACAGGCTGCATCGATGTGACTGTTGGATGTTATAAGACTGAAAATTGTTAGAGAGGGATTAAACATGTTGCACCAGACCGTTATTAAGGGACGAACCATGACAGGCTGAGGATACTACAACAGTCATCATTTGTGGACTTCACGACTCTTCACGACATGTTCCTGTACACATGTACTGAAGACTAGTTAAAGTGAGTGTTATGCATAAATAATTTATCCATTTCTTTTATGTCTATACTCTTGTATTAACTACTAATCCACACAGATTTGGCTGATTTGTGACAAAAATTTTAACTGCAGATCCAGGTAAGTAACAAAAATAAACGTACATTAAATAATAAATATTTACGGTTTTTGATAGTTTTCTATAATTATGGCATGTAATATATAGATTGCTCTTTTTATGTTCTGATTACACTTTTTGCCACTTATATTAGTAATAAATTACGCTTACCGTATGCATGTATTTTTTCGTACCCTTTAATTTTTCGTACACAATCCAGTTATCAAAATAATAATTATTTAAATGTATCATAATTTTTCGTACATATCATTTTGTATTATTTGAAAAATTCATTAAATTAATGGACATAAAATTTCCACTAAGATTTACCTTTGCAAAAAAGATCGAAAATACCGTATTCCCATTTTGTTTTTACAAAAATTAGTTATTAATTGTTGGTGAGTAAATATAATGATTGATGCATAAGCATGGGTGCCTGCAGCATAGGTCAAGGGGGGTCACGTGACCCCCCTGGATATCATACTGCAATATATATATTTAATTATACAAATGAAGCTGAAAATATGTCACAAGATTCTGTTCAAAACACTTAGTAAATATTAGCTTTAGTTTCAGACTGCCTACTATACTAATTCTCCTGGCCGTGACTGACTGACCCCCCCACCATTTTTGTAAAAGATCCTGCGGGTGCCCATGTGCATAAACTCTTATTGTCATTACAATATCTACTGCTGTTTATTAACAAATGAACAAAGGACTTCGCAGACCATACCTTTAAATATTATTGTTAATTAGTTCTCCTTATTAAGTCCATCACCGTAACAAAACACCACGTGCATTTTAAAACGAGTTCGGAAGCCCTTTGATGTTGTCTTATCCAACAAAAATTACATCTCAGTACATGCTAAAGTGAAGACCACAGACCATTGGTCAACTAGTCTTATTGTTTCATTAGTCATACAAACATAAAATATAAAAACCTTGTCATTTTCCATCGTAAATTTGAAAGTCACGGACTCCGTTAAATCAATTCGTATATATACATATACTATCTTTTAAGTGCTTGTTCTGTTTTGACTTGGATATAATTAACATTTTATTGCAAATCTATTCTTTGATATACCCCACTATTATCTTTATTGGCGAGTTCGAATAACAAGTAATGCATATGATCGCTTGTCCTTATAACATCTGCTATATGGACAACAGCTTCAATAGCACACTGACAGACTTTCATTTCCCTAAAGAGAGCCTCATTTCCCTACTGGCAGCCTCGCTGATTTGACCTCTTCAGTCGATTCTTGCCCTCAATCTGGTTTCAACTGGAATAACCAAAGCCCTAAGAATGTTTAATTATCATGTAAATAACTGCATAGCCATGTGGTTGTTGTGACAATGTACATCGTAATTAAAATAAGAATGAACTTTTGATTTAGCGGTGTTTATTCCTAATGGAATATAGTAGGGTCATAATACATGAGGATTATCCCACTCGTCAGGTAACTGAAAGTAGTCTTTTTTCTCTTTGCAAAAGCTACAAATCACAACTACACTGAATAAATATGGTTTTGTACATTGAAAAAATTTTTGTTTGATTATCTCTCTGGCGCACGTGCACACACACACGCGCACGCGTGTGCACTCACACGCATTAACTTAAACGTTGATTTCAAGTTCTTTATTTTTTATTGCAATTTGATAATGAGATTATTGTTGCGGTAAAAATACAACTTGCACTTAATTTCTTGACGATGTGGGGTCATATCGTTGTGTACAATTTACCAATAAATAATACCCATAACTTATACATGTTCAAACCATCTTGATCATTTTGCCTATATTACACAACATAACAGCTACATATGTTCTAAATGCAGATGAGCTTGCACACTGAGACATAATCCTCTCTGTCTCTCTCTCTCTCTTGTTCACTAATAACAACAGTACTTTTGATTTATTGTAATTAGATTCTTGAATTGAGAGCAGAATGAGACAAAATATACGTTTACTTTGTACGTTTGTACCGTTAGGTTGTCGAATAGCGTGTGTACTGTAGAACTTGTTTTGGTACGATCCCTTTATTTTTCGCACACGGTCAGTACCACCAAATGATAATTATTTATTTTACATATAATTTTTCGTACACTGAAATTAATAATTATTTTTTCGTGTACGAAAAATTACATAAAATACGGTATACCTCTCTTCGGGGTTGGCATGTCTGAAGTTACAACAAAGCAGTTCAGGTTCGCATTTAATACAACTTCCCTTGGATTGAGTACCTGGGTAACCAATCATTATTACTGATGGGTACCCGGTAGAAATTTCCCAAAATTTTGACATCTCTATATCTGATACTATTAAAAACTTGAATTTGCCTAATTCAGTAATAAAAAAAGAACTATTTCTTATTTTTTAGTTATCATGTTCACAAAGTACATGCAAAATCATTTATGACAGTATTTGACTTTAAACCGGCTATCATAGATACAAAATCATTGAACTTGTCTCAGATAATATTAAGATATAACCATGTGTTATATTTGGTTAAATCTATAAGTTACTGACATGGTATCATATCAGGTATTCTTCAAATAATCCACAATCTGGGTTACATGATAAAAATCCATTCATACTTGTCTGTGTTATCATGCTAATGAGCCAGTACACTTCAAAACCTAAGCTGAGCCCACTGATTTTAAAATCAATCTGAAAGTCCCAAATATCAACTAGTTCAAGGAAATACAACTAAATATAATGTCTGGCCAAAGTATAGTCATAAATGTACAAGCTAATGTGTTTACAGGCTCAGTGAAGTACAAAAATGCAATTAGTGATATCTGACTTGTCACCAAGGTAATCTGGGCTGGTTTTCAAAACTGATTCACAAAAATGCAGATGTTGGTTGTCACATACGCACCATTTTAATTTAGAACTCACCTGTTAGAGCACTGGAATTGTAATCCAAAAGGTCATAGGTTCAATACCTATCCAGGCCAGCCTGGGTTGGCTGCCTCAGTGTGTCCTTGGGAAAGGCAATGATCTCACATTTCCATGGCATAAAATAGTCATTAATGCATTTAATGATCCATTAAAACCATTAAAAAAACAATAATTCAGAACCACTTACATACTGAATTAAGTCTTTAAATGAAAATCCCATGTCATTGCAACCATTCATAAAAGAGGAATAATAAATACGATTTTTAAGATGGCCATTGTGCCATTTTGGAGATCAGAGTATTATTTTCATTAAAATTACCTACATATTGTATTGCAAGTGTTTCAGTGAAAATACAACTGTTTATACAGGAAAAGAAGCCATATAAAGATTTTTAGGATGGCAATGATTACAGCCATATTTCAGGTCACATCAGCAGCAGTTTAAAACAGAAACAACTATAAATTCCAAGATGGAAGTAGTTTTTAATGCAAGAAAAAACACTAGCAACCTCATCCATCATGGTGAAGTGGCTTTTACAAGATTTTTCAAATTCTGGGATGTCACATTAATGCTGCTTTCATTTAGGACCATCTATATATAGTAAGAAGTGTTTTTTAGTGAAAACTGCATGTCAGTATGACAATCTGTGAAAGAGGACTAGCTATAACAAGATTTTCAAGATGGCCACTATGCCATCATGTTGAGGTCAGATGAGCACCATTTTAGAACTAATAAGTTTAGTAAAAGTCCCATGTCATAATTCAGGAAAAGTAGATATAACAAGATATTCAAGATGGCCACCAATGTAGCCATATTGGATGTCAGATCGGTACCTTTATCCTTTACGATCTGCTATACATCACAAAAAGTTTTTTAAAACCCCATGTAATTTTAGTCATCTGTTTAGCAGAAGTATCCATAACAAGATTTTCAAGACAATCACCAAGTCTCTGTATTGGATGTCAAATCAGCATCATTTTTATTCAGGACCAACCAGACATGATAAGAAACATTTTGGTGAAAACCCTGTGTTTTTAGGACCACACATTTGGATGAAGCAATAAAAAGATCTGGTGGCCACATTGGCCATTTAAGGGGCACCATCTTCATTTAGACCAACCAGAGTTGTCTTTTCATGAAAACCGCATGTCAATATGACCATCTGTTCTGGTGTAGAGATAAAAATATTTTGAAGATGGTCACCACCATGGTGGCTATACTGGATGTCAGATTGGTTCCATTTAGGACCAGCCTGATATTATATGCAGCCCCTAGTTATTTAGTAGAAATCCCATGCTGATATGACCATCTGTTCATGATGACTAGTGATAATTTTCAAGATGACTGTGGCTGCAAAATTGGATGTCCGAGGCAGGTCTGACAGACAGTATTTCATCTGGGACAAACTAGACATCATAAAGAAGTCCTTTAGTGAAAACCTCATGTCAGTAGGATTATTTAATTGGACGGAATAGCTATAAGATGGTTGCTGTAGTGGCTGTCAGATTGGCACCATTTTCATCTAGGATCAACTTGACATCATACAAAGTCCTTTAGTGAAAATCCATTGTAGATATGAACATCCATTCAGTTAAGAAGCAATAACAATATTTTTAAGATGGCCTTATTGAATGTCGCATGGACAGCATTTTCATTTAGGACCAAGGGACACTGTAAGAAGTCTTTTAGTGAAAACCATATGTAAATAAAAGCAACTATTGTTACATATATTTAGTTTGTATTATTTGTTAGCTGCTGATTATATTCTATATACATCTATATTTTGTACCTGACCTTGTCCAAAATCATGTTAATGGTGTACCTGACCAGTGACATTTATTTTGCAAATAAAATAATACATAGCCAATATTTCTCTAAGAGTATAGGTTAAATATTCAGATCATTATTAATGGTAAACATGTTGATAATCTTAATTCTGACCTTAGAAACTTCTAGAATGGAGAATTAAGTTGACTGAAAATCGCAATCGTGAACTGGGTCAAGTAGAGGGTATATAATCTTGTTTACCTCAGAATGACTCATTCTTGCCATAACATCTGAAGCAGAATCAATCTTAATGCTGCATTTAGATTTTCATTTCAGTGGATTTATTTACTGAACTTATTATTCACTGGAATTATAAAGTCCTCGACAATATTCTTGGACTGGAACATTAATTTGGAATTATAGTGAATTCAGACAAGAACATTTTGGATTATATTACTGTCATCACACCCCAGGCAATTGGCACTTTAGCACAATGGAGACTACAGGCACATGAATTCATTCAATATCAGAATTTATTTGGAATACCAGTGGACTTCAACTGGAATTTATACATTTGGACTTGTGATAGAACTTTCAGGACTATTTAGGATTTTAATGCATAATACTGTAAGTTCATTTTAAATTTTGACTTTCGTATTCTATGGAAATGAATTATTTCTTAAATTTTACTAAACTTGCTGGTTTTTGCTCTTTTCTGATACTTAGTTTAAGACCAAAGAGTCATAATACTATTTAAGACAAATGAAATAAGATTTTAAAAAAGACCACCACATGGCTATATTTAATGTGGGAAGGGAACCATTTTCAACAAAGACCAACTAAACATCGTAAGTTTTTGTGAATACTTCATGTCAAAACAACCATCCATTCAGAAGCAGTATTGATAACAAGATTTTCAAAATGGCCTCTGTGGTGGCCATATTGGATGTCAGATTGGAATCATTTTAATTTAAGACCAACCACACTTCATAAGTAACCCAATGTCTACATAACCTTCTTTTCTGGAGGGGTGGTAATAATATTTCAAAATGCTGTCATGGTAGCTATACTGGCTGTCCAAATGAGACCATATTTATTTTGGTGCACCTAGACCTAGAGATGAACATGCTTGTAACATTTCAAAGCAATCCTCCCAGTAGTTTAGTAGAAACAGCACAGGAGGAATAACAATAATTTGTGCTAACAGACAAACTGATGTCAGATGCCAAATACGTGACAAAAGACAAAAGACAATTACATAAGCTCTTCTGCTCTATGACCACTGGAGCCACAAATCCTTTTCTGTGGTGTCCAAATTCAGAATGGAGGTAATGTGAGCTGACATATTTTTTTTTCTTCAAATCACTGTATATAAAATCTGCATCAGAAACTATGAACATTGTACACCTCTAGAAGACAGATTTGACTGGTTGGAAGTCACAGGCTTTGAGTAACCTTGTCAAATGTACAACATTCTAGGTGATTTTACCTGTGAGTCTAGATACAATGAACCACTGTTTACAGGTTTCAAAAGACAAGACAGCCATCTCTTAACTGTTACAATTTGCCATCTAGTAGCACCATAGTGACTTAAGTTGTATTTCAAAATTCTGGTGTACATATTGGAAGAGACAATCATTAACTGCACTGAAAGATTATACCCTTATAAGGGACACAATAAACAATGATTACATAATAAAACCCCACCCAGAAACTTTCTTTTGTTGTTGCTTTGAGTTTCACCACTGTAGCTGGGTCAGGATGGCAACCAGCCACTGAATGTTGAGTCCAGTCTACTTACTACTATGCCAATGCAGTTCTTAGTAAAACAAAAAAATCTCCTTTTGTTAAAAATATCTTTAAACATCGCTCTTGCTCTCATGGGCCAATGTAAAGGGCAAGTACTCCAAAAATTAAGATACGCTAAAGAACTGTGACAGAACTTCTCCGAAAAAGGAATATTGAAACTATTTTTTGTCGTTTAAGTTTGATCTGCTATTTATCTTTTCTCCCATAATCTTATTACAAACATAAGCACCATGAGTTTAAAGAAAAAAAACCACAAAATGCAAATGTCCATAATGTAATTTCCTGCTTAGGTAAAATTTCTGCCAAATGCATCAATTCTGGATTATATGAAGTTGACTAAAACAGATGTTGCATATTAATTCATGCATCTGTTACAATGCAGTCAGCAACAGTTAAAATGGGCCCTAACTATATGTTGTATCACAGTCTTATGCTTTTCTCAAGTCTGTCTGCAGATGTACACTTATTTAAAGCCGTTTTTCTTAAATGATGCTGGATTTCTAATTTATTTATTTTATGAAACTCATGGGCATTTATATAATAAATCTGAGATAAATATGATAACAGTAATACTATGTTTCATGTTTTAAAATGTGTCTGGTCAAAATTTGAGGTAACAGAGTTACAGTTGATGGGCAAAAGAACAGAAAAAGAAAAATGATCATTTATACATAGTTCACATATTTCACCATCAGATGTAAGATTATTTCAAACCCCATGGTAAGACTAACATCAGCCCTTATCACAGTTTGTTCTTTTGTAAGGTTAAACCTGATCATAATAAGTAAACACCTGCAATGTTAAAAACAATGTTCCCATTATGTGTAAGAATTTACTAAAAGAGTTAACTCCATATGTTGTGAGCTCTCCAATTTGTATTAACATTCACTATCCCAACATGGCCATGCTAAATAAACCCATGTAAGATCCATTTCTGAGATTGATTTAACTTAATTTAACCTGCAAAATTAAGGTGTAAGGAGTCACTAGGCATGAATGATGGCAATTTCTTAGAAAATTATGTATTAGGCAAGTTTTAGAGGGCACTTTCCTTCTAAGTAGTCTGTCAGAAAAAAGACATGTACATTGATAATGGCTATTTTTATTAGTCTGACCTGGGGGAGGGTGGGATATGGTGTGTGCATGTATATCTGTGTGCTTATTAAAGTCTGTTTGGGTATATTTATGGTACTTTTGCTGATGAATTTGTTATCTGAGGACACAATTTCAACAAAAGGATAGGCAACCTCTCTTCCCCAGCCATAAAAGGAATTAAACAAATTTAATAACTGTATAGGAAAGAAATAGTGGAAAATGATAGTAGGACAAATAGAGAGACTGACTGAATATGTAAAATGGCTTTTGACTGGAGATTATGATTATGAAAAGTCAGTTCAAAACATTCTTACAGACCTTTGTATTTTTTATATGCATTTCTTCACCATCTGTATGATTTCATAGCACAAAAGAAACTGAAGACAGCTGCAAACTCTTTCAATTATCCTGCATGAACTTGGCTGTTCAATTCTACAGCGTTTGTGCAAGTATTATGAAGCTGCAAAATGCATCCTGTGCTAGCCTCTCATCATTTTCTTTCTTGATCCATATCATAGAGAAAACTATCTTCACATAATAAGAAATCAAACTCTCCTGTGATAATTTTTTTAGTAAATTTCATTTTAATTCAAACTGTTGTACTTTTAACAACAAAAAACCCAGGCAAGCCAGAACAATACAAAGTTTGGTGATAAGGAAAACAAAATGTGTTCAAGAGGACAATAAAGCTGGGTAAATGGACATTTATAAATATTGATATTTACTGGCAGACAGACCCGGTTTTTAATTTATGCCTTATAAAGTTTATAGTGAATACAAATTCATATCAAATAAATTTCTGATCTCAGAATACACATCGTAAATAGTATTTATGTTATGTAGAAGTGCTGTTCCTGCACCAAAATAATTTGTATTTTCTAGGAGTTTTCCATGAGATATTAAAGGAGAAAATGACACATTTCAGAAATCATTATTAAAGTCTGATATTTTAATTAAAGACACATTACTGTAGTTGAAAGCACATGTGCAAAAATCTCTTTACCAGATTCAACCATGGCTACCAATGTAATATGATGATCAATGCAAAATCATTATGGCAATGTTGCAGTGGAAAAATAATATTATTTTCTCTGACAAAAGTTTTAGTTAAGCATTTTAATATCAAATTCCAGGACATTTTAAGCCATAAGGTTATTTCCAAGGAAGTTTCCATGGTATTTTCCTAGAATTCAAATTCAAGTTGGATTCCAGGACCTCCTTAAAAGTCAGGATGGTGTGGGAACCCCGAGGACATTATGGAATATCAGCACAAGCATGGCTATTCAATGTTGAGCAAGAGGTATCCCAAAAAGAGATAAAACAAACATAAAGCTAAAATTTTTTAAAATACAAAGTGCAATTCTGGTTATAAGCTGTACTCTTTTCAAAAGTCCAAAACCTTCTCAGTTGGAATATTATGATAGGATACTTCCATGGGCAGAAAGGTTTCCTCCAATAGGTGTTTCCTACAAAATGTGAGAGGGTACACTGGGTTTATTCTATTATTCCTGTGCCTGAAGTGGGCATGCAAGATGATACGAAATCAAACCTTGTAGCCACAAAAGTGTCAAACTATAAAAAATTTAACTGAGATTCAAAACATCCAAAACTGAAAAAAATCCTGTTAAATTGTGTAGAGGAAATGATATTTCTGAATTTTAAAGAATAATTCTACTGCTTTTTATTAAAAAATATTTATTTACAATAAAAAGTTCTTGATTTTAAGGCTGAGTTCCAATTTTGTGTTTGGGATGTTTCATGACTACAGGGCAAGGGAATCCAGAGAAAACCATAACTGATGCTTGTGTCTAAAACAAGGATTGAAACCTGAAGTGAAAAAAGGGAAAACAAGTATGTAAACACTATTTTATTGAGTCTACCAAAACTTTCTGTTACTTACTTTGGATCCAATAGTGTGTACAGTGCCATGAGGCGAGACATAACAATAGGCCAGGCATGGGCTACAGCGTAGAGACACTGACTCATTGCAAAATCCTTGGAAATGCACTTAGCAATGAACTGCATCCAGGGGTCCACTTTTGTAAAGGTGGACTCAGAGTGGGGCTCATCATGGGACTTGTCATGAGAACACCATGATGATGTGGACCTCTCTATCACCCAGTGGAGGTCAATGTGAGAAGAGTTCAAAATGAAGGTCTGTAATGAAACAAACATTGACGTGATACTTGTATGCTCATAAAAAGTTTAGTTATTTAAGACACCATCTAAAGTTGGTTGTAGAAGAGACAATGTTTTCAAGTCATCTTGGCTTGTGTATACATAATACCAGGTGGAAATATAGTACAATTTCATTCACAAAAATATTAACTTGCAAAATATCCAATTTGCACAATGGTAGCATGCATATTTTTCTACATTAATATATATTTCTAAACAAAATGACTACAAAATAGCAGTAAAGTATTCGTTTGCACATGGTGCCTTACCTACACATTGGAGATATTGCTTGAAATGAGTAACATATATATTTTATTGAGTGGGTTAAAATATTCAAGTTTTTCACCCACAAATAAAATATATCTGTTGTTAACTCAGAGCATGCAAATTTTCTTTTATTTATGATCAAATGTATTAACAAGCAATATGTATAACAAACTGAAATAGCAGATTTCTTATTGTATCTTATGTCATAATGTCAGAGGTTACCCATTTATGTTCTGCTCTGCTTTGTGTTTATTCACATAGAAATTATCAGCAGTAAATTCTTAATTCTCCTTCACAATTAAAGGCAAAATAACAGACAAAAAAAACCCATTAAATATAAAGTATACGCACACTGTGGGATTTGAACTTGATCTGTCTGCAGGTGAAGTGGCCATATTTACCAATGACTATGCAAGTTTCCGAAAATAGCTCAAATTTTCTTGGTCTTAATTTTACTGATGCAGCAGTGAAAAGATATATCTGGTATTTCACTAGAGTCAATTATCAAAATTATTTCTTTTGGAAAATCCATTAATTCATGGCCTAGCATAAAATAAGTTCCATAAATTATCTTGATTGTATGTACCTGATTTACACAACTTAAAAGATCCAAACAAAAAATACACATTGCCAGTGATGATGCCATCACAATCAGAAAAGTGATATCTACATTTCACCATTTGGTGACTCAAGAAAAACAATAATGAGAAATTTTTTTCTCACAGTGTAACATACTTAAACAAAAATGAAATTATACCAAATTTTACATCAACAAACAAGTCATAAGATGCCAAATAGGTGGGAGAGGAAATTACTTTCAAAGAGTCTCATACTGGCAAGGGCCCCTGTATATCTAACCTATTGAAGGTACCATGCAGGCAAGGGCCCCTGTATATCTAACCTATTGAAGGTATCATGCAGGCAAGGGCCCCTGTATATCTAACCTATTGAAGGTATCATGCAGGCAAGGGCCCCTATATATCTAACCTATTGAAGGTACCATGCAGGCAAGGGCCCCTGTATATCTAACCTATTGAAGGTATCATGCAGGGCCCCTATATATCAAACCGATTGAAGGTATCATACAGGCAAGGGCCCCTGTATATCTAACCTATTGAAGGTACCATGCTGGCAAGGGCCCCTATATATCTAACCTATTGAAGGTACCATGCAGGCAAGGGCCCCTGTATATCTAACCTGTTGAAGGTAAACTATAGTGACCAAACCTTCCTCAAGTTATTAAGTAAATTCTATTGAATTCACCAACCTTTAACTGGACATGATAATTTATCAATATACCATGACCCTTCTACAGTATATACTAAAAACAAACCTTTGCTGGCATTTGCCTGCAATAATTGTTTCTATTAGATAATATGTACATAATGAACCCAAATAAAATGGGGTCAAAATTACTGGTCAAGAAAGATGGTGACAACTGAAAGGATGTGGAGGAATACCCTCCCATCTGCTGGGATCTAGTCACCCCTAGTCCCTGACCAGTTTCATTACTTTTGTAACTCATCAAAAGGACTAGATCCCCCAGCAAAAGTGAGGGTATGCCTCCACATCCTTTCAGTCATCACTTTCTAACAATTAATATTTAATCAGAAGTGAAGGCGACCATCTGTGGGATACCAATCTGACAGATCCTAAAACCACAGACAGCCTCATGAATTTCTACGAAAGTGCATCAGCACTTCTATCCAACTCCACCACAACTAAGTGATTAGAAGAGAAGTGAACACTAACAATGAGAAAAAACTTGACATTCTGGTTTCAAAATGCTAACAAGTCAAGCATTTGCTACTACCTAAGTGTCTATACACTTTAACTAATCTGAACACAATAAAAACTGTATTTTTTGAGATAATATAAATCTTCTAATCTGATACAAAGCTCTCTAGTAGTAATATTAATTGGAAAGATGGAGATTGTTAATGGATTTACTAATTACATACTCCTAGTTGGTAGGGATAAGCATCTCTGTTTAAATGGGAGTCCTGGCATTTTTAACTTAATTACTAGTAGAGGTTTGATCTGATAAAACTAAATAATTTTCTATAATCTCTAAAGTTTTAGAATGACAAATGGATGCCAATTTTGTTGTGTAAAGCAACCTAGACTGATTATGGTTATTTCTTTCCTATTTTATTTCATATATGAAAATAAAAGCTATCAAGCTCATTATAGCAATAGGTATGGAACCAGTTTAAAGAGAATGATACAGCAGAACTGTGGTCAGTTATCTCTGTACAGCTTCATAGAGACAATACAAATGCAGTTTAGTAATACTGCAAGTTGAGAAATAGAACTATTACCCTATTTGATTTTGTACATCCTGTTTATTACTAAAATATAATGTTATGGGGACAAATGTTGACAATGATTCACCATAAGCATACTATAATTAATATCAATGCCATATCTAGGTTACAGATGTTAAGAATATAATAACATAATATAAATCCAACAATACACTCTTTTGTTCATGAATATATAGATCACATCAAAATGTCATAATTGAAAAATCAACAACTAACCTTTTCACTGGGAGGTAGGGAAGGTAACAATCTTTCCACTATCGCTGGGCAAGATTCATCCATTACGTCTATCAGTATGTGTCCAAAACCCTGGAGAATCCAAACAAATTTGTTAAGCCCATATCAAAATGTAAAAACAAAAGAATAAAAAAACAAACAAAAAAACAAAAAGGGTTAAAAGTTGCTGCTAAATCTCTTCCTCTGATGTGTTTTATATAATCCAAAATTTCAACAAAAAGGGTAGCTGCCTTTTAAAGTTTCTTAGATTAATTAATAGCATGCTTTGGATAAAATCAAAAATAATCTATAAGCAACACCAAGGCATGATGGATAGAAAGAATGACATGGATGTACAATATGCTTTTAACACTGTTGTGTTGGGGCACAAAATCACCATGAGGGATCAAACCAACAATCATTGGATTCTGAGACTTTAATTTTGGATGAATGCTCTAACCAATTTGTTCATTTCCACTCACAAAACACAAAGTGAAATTTATGTACTCTTCATGTAGTCTCTGGAGATGCATGTAGCCTGTCAACTTCGTATGTTTTTTTTGTCTCTAAAGGATCGGATACATACTCGGATCATCTCCATGTTACTACAACTTTATATCTGCATGGTTTCAAGACGGAGACATATTCTCCTATCATGGAAGACACTACCATAAGGAATGTGGAGGTGTTCTCTCCCATCTGCTGGGTTGTCCAGTCACACCTGGTCCCTGACCAGTTTCGTTATCTTTGTAGCTAATCAGATGGATTAGGTCTTGTTGATTCATTTTGTACAATGGGTCACCATGTCTTGTCGATGCAAGGTTTTTATACCCCTAGCCGCTGGTGCAGCCACTTTTTGGGTCATGTGACATTAACTTTTCCCCAGATTATGGGGGATGTATTATCACAAACTAGTGATTCAGCAAGTACACTGCTTTTCAGATAGCATATTATTGCAGCTGGGTTTCGAATGATGTGATTGTTTTATACAGCTGGGATTCAACTTGAGTAGTGACAGAACACAAAAATCCAAATAAGTTTTTACATAAAAACTGGGGGTAAAAAAAAGAAGTGGCCAAAGAACTGTTTTGAATTATTTTTTTTATAATTACAAGTACTGTTTATCCCATATTGTGTGGACAAACACAGCTAATATTTGAATTAAAAATCATAAAACTGCTGAGGTATTATATAAGGCTATTGTTTCTTCAGTGTCTGTTGTGGTATCATATTGCTGATATAGCAGTATTCCTAGTTCTCATATCATGCATACCTTCATACAACTAAAATTCATTTTTTTGTGAGCATAAGTTCTGAATTGAATTTTACCGATGATGCATGTCACTTACAGGAAAGAAGAATGCTGCAGTAAAATGGCCCATAGCATGATGCTATGTTTTTGGTTAAAGATTATTCCCCATTTTACTTTTTCTTTTAATCTGGTAGTTTAACAGCATATCAGCACAACACTGGCTATATAGTAATGGTTAAAATAACATTTTAGAAATGTAAATATAAAGAATTGCAAACAAATCAAGGACGATAAAGTTTTTGGGAAAAAATAAACATGTAGTGCAAAAAGATACAAATTAAAAGGTAAAGATGTTAAAATTCTGTCAAGGGTCTATAAAACAAATTGTAAAAGTAATACATGTTGCATCGCTATCACATGTGGTAAGAATTTGGTCTATTTTTCTCTGGAAAATGCTGAAACTAAGCACATGCTAAATAAAGATCAATAAGAAAGCAAACAGTAATGATATGCATAACTTCATTTTCCAAGTACTATTAAATCAAACTGATTAAACTACTGACATAAATAACCATGCAGACTAAACATCTCAACCTTTCCAAATTTCTGATTTGAGTATTCTATTCATACTTAAAACAAATATACATCAACAATAGGTTTGTCTTTCACACCATCTATTTTCAAAAACTTACCTTGTTAATTTTATTTTCTGGATTTTTTTCCTACCCTAACCCGAAACTGAATTTCATAGAGAATCTCAGACTGGCTGTCAAACTTCCCATACTTACGTGATCAGGTGTGTTATCTGTGACAGGAGTTTGTGAGACAATCAGTCTGACCTCCTTCAACAGATGTGCAGCCAGTTTCCTTGTGACTGTTCTGTGACTACAAAGCATAACAAGGGCCAAACCCTCGACTTCATGTAGGGCAGCGAGGCTTCCCTGAGGGCCAGGAATGACAGCAGAGGCCTCAATCAGACGATCCTAGGGAAAGTACAAACATGAGGAAATAAACATAAAATTGCCACTCAAATTATATGAAAAGAAAAAGCTAACAATAAGAGCATACAAGTGTATAAATGAATGCCTGTATATACCATTTATTTATGTCTGATGTAGTAAATATCTTTTATGAATAAAGCCTTTAGGAAAATTATTACATTTCCTGCAACATGTTATGACAATAGCATTTAACATCATTACATCATCAATATTTCAACTAGTCATGTACTTTTCTGTATCACCCTTGTATTTAACATACTTAAAGTAAAGCTAATTCCTTACATGCTGTCATCAATGTAATTAGAATTTCACAGACTTTAAAATGATCACACAAATTCTTGCAACTTAAATATTGCCATCCAGATGCTTCAAATGTTGGTATAATGCGATCTTTAAAGAGGAAATCCGAGATCTTGTGTGGGGAACTACACGCTCTTGCATGTGTCATACCCAGCGATGCAACAAGGTTTTGAGGAGATGCAATGTAAGCACATCACTGCTAAACTATCCAGACCCTAATGATATTGTTTCATTAACCTAATTCATTTGTGGGATTCGGGAGTGGAATAGTCCATACTGCTCACTGAAATAAGCTTTTACTATTAATTTTTCAGAAATCTCTACTCTTTCCAGTGTTTAATTAAAGCTAGACAAAGAATTTCCTCCCATAAAATCACAAGATTTGTATTAATTCCATGAAAGGATGAGTATGAACGTTCCTATGATTTTGGGTTTTTTTCATGTTCAGACAATACAATACCCACCCTCTAACTATGAAATGTAAGACTGACTGCAACATCAAATCATATTCCATTTAGGATTTAAGATCAATACAGTCTAGAGAGTCTAAAACTTCTTAATCCACTTACACCTCTAAAGTCTGTGCCACGTCTAATTTACTTGCAGCCTTTCCCCATCAATAATCTGCCTCCCAAATACAAATTTTTCCCCATATCATCCAGATAAAATATGACCAACCCTTGAAAACTAAATGTTGTGCCCACAGGGTATTTTAAAAACAATCCAATTTCCTTTACACATGATGCAAACATTTATTAGTTTATTCTTATCCAACTCAATGAACAATCAGTTAGAAAATGATGTTTAAAGCATCTTAACTTCTGGCATCACTTTCATGCCAGTTTTTTAGTTCTTATTATCTTGTATGACTTTCATTAAGGGCTACTGCAGTAAAACATACATGAGACCCAGAGAGATGGCACTTTCAACATGGAGTAGTCATACATATATGTAGTCTGGAATTGTGTACCATTTTCATATGAACTCTTTAAGTAATCACGCTATAAAGGTTAAAGTTTTAAAAAAAAATGTCTTCCCTGGTTACCGTAGATGTTTAAATGGAATATCACTAAATTGCTAACATATCCTGCATATCTGTAAGCAGAGGAACTATACCTTCTGAGGTGGAGAGTTGAACTTGGACAGAAGCTGCATCAGCATCCGCAGTGATCCATCCAACTGCTGTGTATTGGTATCACTAATGTCTTTCTGAACAAACTGTACATACCCTAGAAAAATGTTTAAAATAACTTGTAAATTAGGAAATATATAGGCAGTAAATCAAGCAAGTTCAACAACAACAAAAAACCATACCTCCTTCTGCCGAGTTGAGACCTCCAACAAATCTGATGGCATGTCCATGATGAAGGGGGTGTGGGGGAGAGAGGGGAGGGGGTTGGATAAATGAAATCCTAATCCCCTATGAAATTACCTGAATCACCCATATGTTTTGCAAACATAGGTCAATCCAACACTGGTGAAAATGAAGGAGTCTGTCAACATTTGGTAGGCTGTCTACAGGTGGTCAGTGTAGCAAGGCAATGGTGGTTATTGGGAGGCTGAGGGCATCAGAAACCTTGTTTCTTATCTCTGTTATTGAATTGCCTCCTGAACTGAGGGCCCTGTTGCCCTCCTGAAGTTTGAGGTCAAAGCTAATGCTGTTGTTGGGCAGTAAATGAGGATGAGATTGATTTGGCATGAACACCAATGCAGGTGTCAAGGTCAGATGGAGGGGCAGTTGCTGTGCTGCCTGCCTCTGAACCTCCTCTATCCTACTGCCAAAAGTAATGGTGACACAAAGGACATAACCCTGACAGTCAAAAAGTGATGAGGCTTGAGTAATGATTTGTCAAGACAGGCATCTCATCTTGCTATATCTAAGTTAGCTGAAGCCATCAGGGCTTGGACCACAGAATGGTGTGCAACCCTGTTAACGACCTTGCCAATCCTGACCATAGACTCCCATGCATGCTAATATGACTCTAGGTCTTAAAACAAGTAACAGAAATGAAGTGAAACCAATACAGTATTGTGAATTAAATCTCAAATAAACCTAAATGTCCTATCACATGTCCAAAAGAATAGAATGTTCCAAATGAATTCCAACAGTCTTGAATGTCCTGATGTACCAATAGTTTTTTTAAATGTCCTGTTGTACCACTAGTCTTGAATGTCCTGATGTACCAACAGTCTTGAAATGTCCTGATGCATCACATCCATAATGTCTTTGAATGAGTTCTCAATAATCCCGAAGTAGTGTTTTAGTCCAAAAAGTCAATGAGCGCTCTATGATTCCAGTGAATAATTTAAATAAATAATTCCTCTCAAATTATATTTGAACACAACTGTAAACTCTAACTAAAGATTTCCAAATCCTGACATGAAACTGGAATGAATAACTGTTTACCAAATCCAGTTTTTATGCATCCCCACTTGAAATTGTTCAGGAATTCCCTAGATATAAGTCAATTCTAATGGAAAATTCCATCAAATTGGAAACAAGTTCACTTCCATAACATTTCAAACTCATAAACAAGGTTAGGCGTTGAACTAAAATGTTAGTAAACATCCTGTTTTACTACCCGCAATCATGACAAAAAGTCACGCAGGCAAAACTCTTGCCTCATCAACGACAAAAGTCAAGCACACAATAATAAATTAAATATACATAACAATGGAGCTTTAGGCCAGTGTCCACTATGGCCAATGCTGTCACAATGCTAGTGATAAGTCCAGAGGTAGCGCAAAGAACATTCTTGTACACCTCATGTCCTTATTTAGTGCTGGAAACTCAGTGGTAAATGAATCCAAATAGGCTTGATACCAACAAAACAGTCACTGGCAGTTTACTTTCCAAAAGAATGCCTTAGAATTTCCCAAATCACAGATTTTATCTGACAAATGTTCTGATATTCTCTTATCTTCCCCAACTATTGAAGTAGGCCAATAGGGAAGATTTCATCGTCTTCCAAGACTACTGATGCCTTTACCTTACAGGCTTGACTCGGTGGTGGCAGGCATCTGGAAGTTGGCAACACAATGTATGTATTATATAAGATACATGTACACCATTTTTCAGCACATGATAGACAATAAATGGTGGCCAGTATATTTGGTGGAGGAAGAATCCAGGAAAACTTTGGAAAGAACCACCATGGAAAAAAGGATAAATGTAAAAAATATATAATGCTTACAAGGAAATTTTTTTTTTGCAAATACATTCTTTCAAAAAGGTAAATATTTTCTTTGGTCAAAAAGATTTTTAATAGAGTTCACAAAAAAATATTTGCTGAGACAGTTGACAAGAATATTTTCAACTATCATTGGAGAAGGCATACTGGTCCAGCTTCATCCTATATTTTGGCAGTAAACATACAAATAAGTCTTCTGACTAAGCTATCTGTCAAGATTTAAAATATTCCTCAATGCTTGCTGGGGAGATTATGAGAAAATAAATATTTTTTTATATACTCAAAACCTTAAAAATCAGCTACAGAAAGTTATAAAATTCAAATATCATCCACATTTATTTTTTTTACCTCTTACAACATGCTCCCTCCACTTGTCTGATTCATGCATTAAGTTCTGAAGAGCTTGAAATGCCAGTCTGAAAAGGAAGCAACATTTATAACTTGCAGATCTCACGGTTTTATCTCATTCACTACCCACTGAAACAGGCTTATACATACCAAGTTACCAGGGTTGACCTTTAAAATATTTATAGATCTTAACTGCTGATCAACTGCTTATATTTGCTATCTCAGTTGTTGCTGACAGAACTTTTTAAAATGGTAAAATATGTTGTATTTTTTGTCCCAAAACCTGTGATAAGTATGGGAATTTCCATTAATACAACCAATGTTGTCTATTCACAAAAGTTTAAAACCTACCATTTGAATGGTCATATAAGCAACAAACCATCACATGTGAAAATACTGTGTTCCTATTTCATGTCTTTGACCAGTAACATCTTGAAAATGTATACTCATTAGTAACATAATGAATGTGTAATATGTCATAACACTGATTCAACATCAGATTGATCATCCACTTAACAGTTTATCATAATTAACAAGTCCTTAATAAATTCTTATCTTTATAGCTTATATTTATTTCAAATTATTATCAATTCATTTATTTTTGTTGATACCAATATTCATTATTTACAGCAACTGATATTTTGTGGAATGAAAAATTCCTGTTGTTTCCACCTTAAAATCCTTTCTTCATTGAGCTTTTCAATTTGTTCTTTGAACCAGTCATAAAATCGATGAAAATATGTTGTCCCCCCCCAAAAAATAGCCATTTCATGCTATTATAGACTCCATTCTCAAAATACTTCTGATATTCCCTAAATGAGTTTGTGTAACTAAACATCTATCATATGTAAACTTTGCCATGCTACTCAAGAAATTGTAATTCAAATAAAAAGCTCAAAGTTCACATGTTGTTAAGCCTACCCACGCAATTCCTCATCAAAATGAACTGTCAATATTGTCAGGATCTCTACCAGCTCTTGTGGCTTCATCCCCTCTGGAAGTAAGCGTGGAATGGCTGCAATACAGGTCCGGAATAAATCAATCTTGGGCTTTCTGTCACCACTACAGAAAGAAAAGTACAGAACATGAATGATAATAAATGTTATTACAACAATACCTAATCTGAGCAAGCAACATCTACTATTACACCAACCACCTGTTATTTACAATCAAAATCACCATGCATTGATTGATTTTACTTTAAAAATGCACTGGCATTAGTGACCAACTTCTGCAAGTGACCAGCGACCATAATGTATTGGGCAAAATATGTGTTTCATCCCTGCTATGAATGACTTTATCATAAAACCTGACATAAATACTACAAACCTTTATTTAATCCTTTGTAACCAAAACTGCTGAGTGGGGTTTGTGGAAAATTCCTGTGGTGTGCAGGCAGAATGCATACCGTTTTGAACCAAGATGCACCATGCAAAAGACTGTAAACCACACTTTTGCACTTTTCACAAACTACCATTTTGTAGTGCCATAGTTATCAAAATCCCTATTACAAATAACCAATTGATCTTTAAAGAATTTGCGATCATGGAGGCACATAGTCAAGTTCAATGGTTCATGTTGTGGTTTAATGCCATTTTTCAGCATAGAATAGGCAATACATGGTGGCCAGTATAACAGGTGGAGAAAGAACCCTGAAAAACTGCAGCAAGAACTGACCCATGGGAAGTTACTGGCAAGCTTTTTCACATACCCACATAGGCCAAGCCTGAGACACGAACCCACATGGACAGAGTTGAGGTGGCAGTGAAAAGTAAAGGTGAGCACTATAGACCACACAGCCACCCAGGGCCCTGTTTACTTGTTTAAAAACCCATACAATGACAATAATGACAGCATAAGAAATCTTTTAACTTCGATTTCACTGTAATGCAACAGGTAAAAATGTTAAATTGTTTGTCTGTGGAGTTACAATATGAAATGACTTGGTTTTTTTCTCTTATCAAGTTGTTTGCTTTTTCTGGAATCATTTTTGTCTATTGTTAAAGTAATGGTCTGCAGTTTTTTTTGCTTTATCAAAGTTACTGTTATTAAAACCAATGCATATAGCTAAATATGCCCTTGTCAGAGATGTGTTCATCTTAGCATACATGATACATCCTTTTGTTCATTGAGAAAATGTATTTATTATATGATGGGTGACTTCAGTTTGGATTTTGACAGTAAAATAAATTTATTTGACTAAGTGTTATCAAAGCTAACTTGACAATTTACAGACTGGATAATTATGTGTTACCTTCTAGTTAACCCTTTCACCACCATGGACCAGTTTTCACCATAAAATATTAATTCCAACAGCCTAATCTAAATTTATATTTTCAACAAGCTTGACAAAACACATTCAATTACATATGTACATAGTTAATATACAAATTTGTGTATTACGCTTACATAAGAACTTCTTCTGGTTCCTTGTTAACATTTTCTGCCTTTGTAAGAAGTAATGGTCTTCCCACTTGCAGATCAAGTGCCCGGAGTATTGAGGTGAATGTTTTCAGTATGTAGGAATAGTACTGAGACAGCCCTATGTTTTTGGCCATGGAGTCTGTCAGCATCTTGTTTAGAAAGGTTCTCTTGACCCTGACTGTACTGCCTGATGGGAGGGTGGCTGTAGACTGTGGCATGGGAGGGTCTCCATCTTTCTGTTGAAGGCTATCAGCTATCACAAGGAACGCTCGCAAGCCTATACTCATTCTCTGAAAACCAGGAACATATTAGTTACAATATTGTTGCAAAAGATTTCTGCAATAAGCACCAAATCTCAAGTGCTTGGCATGATTTTCCGCACCTTCTACTACCTCACAACTCTACTTGCTATCTGCCAACCCTTTAAAACAAGGGAACAGCAGATGGTTAATAATTTTTCAATTGTTGTGCTTTGTTTATGCTAAGTAAATCCTGAAATATGAAGTTGTTATGTCTTGTAGTATAGGAAGTATTGTATTATTACATTTGTATACACCTAAGAGAGGTATGCTGAAAGGCAGAGTCACATGAGAGGCATGCTGATAGGCAGGGTCACATAGGAGAGGTATGCTGAAAGGCAGGGTCACATAGAAGAGGTATGCTGAAAGGTAGGGACACATGCTTCCTGATATCTCTTTGAAATTCATAAAAGTTGAAGGCCATAAAACGGAAACCAATTTAATCTTGCCATGAAAAACACCTCAATTAAGCTACTAAGGATCAAGATCACATTGATAACGAGATAGGTAAATCTTGTATATTTGAATACAGCTAACTGTTATGACTCCCAGCATCACAAGATGGAGCACTATATCAGACTCATCTTTTGTCAGAAAATCAATACCAGAATCTTAATTGTGTTTTTACAGTTTAAATTTATGCCAAAAGAGACTAAACCATATTAAAATTATCATTATAACTGTGTTAATGCAAATCTCATTTGTAATATATAAATTATTACATAATAAATTGAACATTCAGCTTGTTCCTCCTACTGGTTTTAGAAATGAAAGGAATTAAGGACATAAAATATGCACCAATCTTAGTAATTTCATTCACTGATTCATAATTTATAACCAAATTATCACTAAGGGGTCACTAACAATTTCACTTCATTTGCTTTTGAATCCAAACTCAGTTTTCAGTGAAAAAAAACATATTAGCCTTTCCACTGTCCTTTTCCAGTTTCTGGAAAAGTCCATTTTCAGTGAAGGGTTGAGGTTCCTTGGACTACACAGCATACAAAGTAAAAAATTTAATCTTCATCCAATATTTGCAATGCTTAGCTTTAATATTTTTCAAAAAGACTGATAAAAATAAAAAGGACAAGCATTAAAAGGCATGTAATTTCCAAATTTACAAAACAATTCTGAGCATATGGAAGATGATAAACTATATCACTGACTGAGAAATAAAGACTTGCCCATGCAAATATGACGGCCATCTTAGTGAAGAATATGCCAGATGTATTTAAACATATTGGAAATGACAGTCTTACAGGCCCCCTGGTGATAATCTGGTTAGAAATTACAAATTAATGAATGAAATGACTCAGTTCTGTGCATTTTGTATATCCTTGATGCTTTTCATTTTTAAACTCAGTAGTGGTGCACAAGTTGCCGGGAGGGTGGGTGAATACAATAATCATCTCTCATGTTCCACTATACTATCTCTCAACATGATTCACATATATGTATTGTGGAACATAACATTTTATAAGAATACTTGATCCTGAATAAATGGAGGAGAATAAATGTGGCTCAAATAAATTGCATATCACAAGTGTCATAATACCTCTGGATTTAAGACTTTTGCTTGCTTTCCTACGCTAAGCAAATCAAAGATGATTTCCTTCATTGCAAAGTCCAGCCTCTCCTGGAAAGATGAAAATAAAACAGAAATGTGCTTATAGAAAATACCACAGTGCCTGAAATGACCAAAATGCAAAACTTAACCAAAGTATAATGGCCAGACAAGGGTAATATTATATTCTCCTTCCACATCTGTAGTGAAACACAAAACAACAAACACAGGTCAATCATTTATATTCCCAGGAATCATGTTTCCTGGTATTTCCAACACGAGGCTCCTATTTTGCAGAGCCTACCTTTTATTTTGCAAGAAAGCAAATAAGAGTCCATCGAAGCAACTGATGCTCTACTCTCTAAAAAGATTTTCCAGGTGACAATTATATCTCTTTAACTGCAGAGTGCTTTAAAGTGACTGATGCTATACTGTCCAAAAAGAATTCCCAGAAATTCAAGACAAAGACTTTCTTTCACTGATGAGTGCTGAAACCATCTCTGATATTTTAGAATAGTAAGATCTGAAAATCTCATGTTGGTATGACGTTCTATTTAGGAACAATAATAACAATATTTTCAAGACAGCTGTCAAGGAAGCCACAATGAATGTAAGATTGGCAGCATTTTCTTACAGTACCAACCAAACATCATAAAAAGTCTTCAAGTGAAAAAACCAATGTTGATATGACATTCCATTATAGACAAGAAGCATTATTTTTCAAGACAGTCACTGTGGCAACCATACTGGATAACAGATCAGCACAATTTTTATTCAACAACAGCTAAGACATCATAAGAAGTCTCATGGTGAAAACCCCATGTCAATATGACGTTTCCTCAGGTGTAGCAATAACAATATTTTCAAGATGGCTGCCATGGTGGTCATACTGGACATCAGATCAGTACCATTAAAGACCAACTAGATGGACATCAGATAGTACCATTTTCATTAAAGACCAACCAGATATCATAAAAAATCGATATAAAAATCCACTGAAGAGGAGTAGTGATAACCAGGTTTTAAGAGGGCTGCTATGTTGGTCATACCGGACATATGAGTGGAACCCTTTTCATTTAGAACTTAAAAAATACATGAAAAATCTTGTGGTGGAAACTCCGTATCAATATGGCTTTCCATTCAAGTGAAGCATAACACCAGTTTCAAAATGGTTTCCATGATGGCCATAACGGACACCAGATCAGCACCATTTTCATTAGGACCAATTTGACCTTGAGATCAATGTGCATGTAAAGTATCATGGCAATTTTCCATGTAGTTTAGGAAGAATAGTGATAACAAACTTCTGCTAAGAGACAAATGACAAACTGGTCATCCTATAAGCTCTTCGGGTCCATGACCAGCAGAGCTAAAAACTTTTACATTCAGTTTACTTGTAATCTAAGAAACTTTAACACTAGACTTAACTTAGCGTGGATGGACACATGGACATTTTTGGAAGGACACAGATACATGTGCACAGATGCCAAGGTGATTGCAACCTCAATCTTCCACTAAAGGCTCAATTAATAAAACTGCTTCTCAGAAAAAAGAGGTATTCACAGTTTTGAAAGAATTGTTAAAATCCTTATGTTTCTTAATAATGATGAGAAAGAAGTATGTTCACATTAAGTCAATGATGATGAATCAATTCAAATCTATTATGTACAAAAGCTTTTAACTATGCAAAATTTACATAAAAAGTAAAAACAGAAAAAAATCAAAGATAACTATATAAACTGTTTTTCTCACAAAAAAGTAGGAAAAAAAGTGCAATTTTAAAAAAAATTGGAAAAATTTCTTCAAGGCATGAAAATCTAATCAGGTTATCTACATGGACATCAAACATGCTTGCCAAATTTAACGTTTTAGTCAAGCGTTTTTGGTGCCATGATTTTCAAAAAAAAAGTTGACAATTTATTTAAAAAATGGGAAAACTGCTTTCATGGCACACAAATCTAATTAGTTATCAACATAAGCTTACAAATATTAGAGCTAATATTATTCCAGGGACAAACAAGCATTTGGATTTACAGACAAGCACATGAACAAAGAATGTATTGATGTAGAGAACATAATTTTAAAACCTCAGTTTTCACCAGTGGGAACATACAAGAAAGACCCCCAACACAAACAGAAATTATTTATTGATAAGATTCATCGAGAGATGGTTGGTTTCCCCTCCACAGTACCCAACTTATGTAAAAACTCCTACTGAATGTAAACCATGATCCTGCACTCTAAATATTTTTATAGAATGTAAGCTAGCACCCTATAATCTAGCACTGTCAATTTTGGTACTACTTATGCTAGATTTCATTTCCATCATAACATAAAACAACCTGAAAAGGGAAACTTTTACATAAAAAATGGTAAATCTACAAAACTTCTCATACATATGTACCAAGTCTGGTTTAATTACCTTTAATTGTTTTAAAAAAGCTGTTCTCCAGAAACATAATTTTAGTCAGCCAGACAGACAAGGAGAGTGGGACTTAGCAATAGCTACATCCCCCACACACTTGTATTACATGCTGCTGGGGATACAAATGAAAATTTTAGATTTATTTACCTTATCTATATAAATGCAATGGAGACAATTTTTAAGTTACATAAATAGCCAAGTGTAAGTTATGAAAATTTTATATTGTGTTTTACAGAATTTGCTGAATTTAATAATGCTGGAATATATTTACAGTGTTTTACCTTTGCGATGAACTGTATGATCTTGACAAAGATGTTCAGTGGTGTGTCTCTAGGCATGACCAGCTTGGATCCCTTTGGAAAGAGACTGTTGACAATACTCTGAAGACGACTGTTGGTGGCGGTGTTACTCTCACACTTGATCCGCACCATGTACACCCTGCAACAGGAAGTTCCATGATACACATACTGCGATATAAATCAAGCATTTTGGGCAATTCCAAATGAGTAAGCATATTTTATATCAGCACTATAATTTCTTCTACATCCTAAACAGAAGCTATATGATAATATTTGCAATGAAAAACAAGGTGCAACTCTCTCCTAAAACAGGCCTGGAACAATTCTGGTGCACAATCAAAATCTTCTTGATGTCATTTTCCTGTGTGGCAAATTTGTAAAAATTTGAAAGCCATGCCCTTGTGACTTGGCATACTCACCAAAGAAGTCTGTACAGGGACTCCAGAGCTACACGGGATGTCTTAGTGTCCTTGTGTTTCAGTGATGAGAGACAGGTGGTCAGGAAATATGGCCAGTTGTTCAGGAAGAAAGCCTTTTGACTCACACACAACAGGCAAGTAACCAATGGAAACATGTGCTTAAACAATAAATTAAATTACACAATATTTACTTATCCATCAAACATGTTTTACATAAACAAAACCTTGTACAATTCATCAACATTTAGGTACCATATATACATATTAAAAAGGCAGATTCAACTTCAAACAACTTTTATCCCAATCTAGTGTAGTTGTTTTTGCAGTTGCACAAGATAGGCTATATATGGAGGCCAGTATTACTGGTGGAGAAAGAACCTAGGAAAACTCTGGTAAGAACCAAAGACCCATGGGAAGCTACTTGCTTGCTTTCCCACTTACCCCTCAATGGGAAAGCCCAAGACTTGAACTCACACTGACAGAGGTGAGATGGCAGTGATTGGTAAAGGCAATCACTTTAGATCACTCTGCAATCTGGGGCCCCAAACTAGTATAGCAAAATGTACTATGTTATTTTTTGTTCAAGACTCAGATCTATGGGCACATTATGTGACTCAGATCTATGGGCACATTATGTGACTCAGATCTATGAGCACATTATGTGACTGCAGATCTGGTTCTCTTTGCTTCTTCTAGTGATCATTCCTAACAAATTGCATAAATCCAGATCTACCAGCATATTATGGGACAGCAGTGTGTATGCTGTTTGCACTTTGGATCTGACTTGCATATACAGTAGTGTGTATGCTGTTTGCACTTGAATCTGACTTGCATATACAGCACTCTGAATTTACACGTTTGTTGTCATCAGTTTTCATGCTTTTATGAAAAGGTTAATTTTTATAAGTACTTTATTGTGGATGCACTTTACTTCTAAGAAAAGATGATGATGCCGAGATATTTATCTTGAATTTGTGCTTTATACAGTCTTTCTAGAACCCTTTAGTAAAAGGGTAAAGAAAATGTAGGGCTGATTTTCTTTTTTTAAATTAGGGTCAAAGTTGGATGAAAGCAAGACAGAATGAAGGTATATAAGATCAGAAACAAATAAAATCTGAAGATTTCAAGATAGAATGATCACGTTAAAATTGGAGAATAAGGTGAAAGTGGCACTTGCCGGCAAATCATTCATGACAGATAATGGATAATGCCTAACAAATGCACTGCTATACAATAAGTTCACTTTGCATTATAGCCAAGTAAGCTGAAAATGAAAATAAAATTGAGATAGCAAGGCTATATTCACATAATGTACGACAAAATACAGGCCATACAAGCAGTATGACAAAAAATGTAGGAGAAAATAGGGTCATGGGCCACAAAATTTACAAACTGGATGACTTAGAATCTAAATATATCCAAAGCTTATTAAAGTTCGAAAATCAAATAATGCTTGAAAAGAACAATTATAATGAAAATCACTCAACATCATATTCATGCCTTGAACCAAACTGGATTACAATCAATCATATGCAAGATTTGTTGTGGAAAAATGAAAAAGATTATTATGAGATAAATCCATGAAATGTTCCACGATCATCTCATTGTTGAAGATCTTGATACACAGCTGAGATCTGCATTTTCATTTAAATCATATTCAAGACAAAAGCAAAGAAAAATTACTGGCAAGAAACTAAATATGGGGCAACTTAATTCCAGACATAATTTACAGTGCTCTCCCTTTACAATGCTGCTCGTGGGAAATCTAATATGGTCATCAACATAAAAAAAATCAAATGTCTACTGTTTTATTTGCCTACCTCAGTGTTTTTTTCCTGATCATGCTAAAATAGTAAAGTACAAAAGATTCAAAAGTAAGTTAACAAATTAAAGAAATTGTTATAATGGAATGAAAATCAAATCAGCTACTTTAGTTAATAGTTTTGTGCTATTGTGCTAAAGCAAATTCCAGATGGATGTACAGACATACAACAAACAGGAGAAAAACAATATGCCCCTCTTCTGCTACCAAAGTGGGAAATATTGAATTTAATGAAATTGTGGAGAAGAAATCCTTTAACAACCTGTTCAAAACAATCTTTAAAATGAAAATCAATTTCAAAACTGATTAATTCTGGGTGCTCTCACCAATATATTTCTCTTCTTTGTAGTAAGGTCCACACATGGGGCATACATCATGTCCACAAAGGTCTTCAGCACTGGTACATTCACTTCATTCTTGGCTGTCTGTAATACAGAACTGTCATGTAAACAAGATACAATGCAGACTGTTTAGACGTTTTTATCATATTCTGCATCCGTAGAAAGATGGACACTTGGCTGATGACCAACTGTATATCTACACTACACTCTACTGCATGGCACTGACTGAGGATTTAAAATGTTTCATTTTTCATTAATTCTTGAATTGGATACTCAAGACTGTGCACAGCAGGGCAACTGTGAACTATGCATGGACTGGTAACTGTGGACTGCATATTCTAGTAACTTTTTAGTATGCATTGCTTAGTAACTGTGGACTATTCATATCCTAGTAACTTTTTACTATGCATGGCCTGGTAACTGTGGACTATGCATATCCTAATAACTGTGAACTATGCATGACCTGGTAGCAGTGGAATAGGCACAGCATGCATGACAACTGTGAACTATGCATGGCCTTGTAACTGTAGATGATGCATATTCTAGTAATTGTAAACTATGCATAGCATAGTAACTGTGGACTATGCATGAGCTGGTAATTGTGGTCCATGCAAGACACCTTGCACTAATCATAAATCTTGCCAGGTAAAACATAAAAAAATACAATAACTAACAAGAATTCTGTGAAACACTATGTCCTGCCTGCCCAGCAGTGGCTTAATCTGAAAATCTTGCAAATTCATAAGAGTAATAAAAGTAGGTCACTATGAAGCAATTATGGTGAGTAGTAACCTTTAAGATGAATTTACCCATGAAGTTTTATGACTGCACAAAGAAGCTCATTTAGAAGAGAACTGGACTCATAATCCAGTGGTTAAAATATCCACCCAGGGTCAGTCCAGGTTGTGTGCCACGATCTGTCCTTAGGAAAGTGACTTAAGCATGATGTAACTAATAATGTGTTAAAAATGCAACTAAAACCAACAAAAACAAAATGAAAATGACTGTATATATAACAGTGTCATAAAAATAGGCAAATGCAACTAGATTTGTGTTTGTAAAACAGTTCCTATTTGCATAACAAAATGTCCAAGTCCCAAATATTCAAAAAATTAGAAATTTCTTAACAAGAGTAGTGGCTTCTTCCTTACAGCAAGTTCAAGACATCCAAAACTTTGGTCCAGGTATGAGATGCAGAACTTGTTATTGTGTGGACACCATTTTTTTCTTTTAGTCACTTTGAATTTAACCTTAAACCTTTTGCCCCTCAAATAAATAGGGCTCTTCTTTACTAACAAGTGCAAGACATCTGAAAACCTGGTAACTGTAGATGGTGGAACACTTGAGTTATTGTGTGGAAACAAAATTGGTAGCAGACAGACAGACATCGTAACAAAATACACTCCACCTTATGGCAGCTTGAATGGTATGAATGTCTATTGTCTATTTCAAGTGGCTTCACATAATTGTGCTAATGATGTTTTGTCAGTAAATGCAAATTCATTAAAGTAAACAAATGCCCATTTTAAAAAATACAGAAATGTGTAACAATAACTGAATGGCTGTTGTAATCACCTAAAACTCCAATGATGTCTTGTACATATGAAAATAAATTCTAACAAATGTTTTTGTCTATGTCAAGCAAGTTTTGTGTAATGCTTAAGTTTGTTCATCAAAAATGTCATCAAAATGGTTTAGAAATGTGTAAAATAAAAATTATAAAAATCTGCTGCAATGTCTTAAAAATCTAATTAAGTCATTTTTTTGAAGGTCTACCTTAAGTGATTTCTGCTTATTCGTGTTATCAAGGTTTTTGTCAAAAAACACAAAGTTCAAAAAAGTAAAAAAAGTGTAAAATATTGAATATTTCCTGGAATGGCCTTAAAGTCTACTCAGATCATGCATATATATATATATATATATATATATATATATATATATATGCCTACAAAATTCAATTTGATTGCACATAGTAGTTTGCGCAAAAACTTGTTAAAATATTTTACAGGATGGATATACGCACATCTGGAAGAATGGATAAATGGACAAGACCAAATCAAGACAACCCTGTTTCCGCTTGTGGGGGCATAAAAAAATTAATGTAGTCACTGGAGTGTAAAATGTAGGTCACTGTGACCTCCTTTTGCCTTCTGATTACATGTGATGAGCAGCACATTCACCCATCAAGTTTCATGACTGTACAGGCAACAATATCAAAGAAATTAACTAGGTCATGACAATGGACCTACACCACCACTACCAACAGTAATGACAATGCCAACAAACAAGTGATACATATGTTTCACTGGTGAAACACAAATCAAACTATTGCTTAAAAAAGTGGTTTCCAACCGCTAAGTTGCAACCCAAATTAGGGTTGTGAAGACGTTCTGTAGTGTCACGAGGTACACCAGGATTTTTTTTAGGGTGGCAAAACTTATCAAACTGTGGAAATGGGGTCATGAGGCTCAGAAAAACTATTTTTTAGGGTTGCAGCTAAAAAAAGATTGTGCACTACTTGTCTAAAAGATTGATGCATATGCATTCAAATTCTCATGCCCTTGCAACCCAAATGAAATACATATGTACTCTTAACTGCCTGCTTGGATGAGGTGGTGATGCACACTCTAGAATATCAGATAGATAATACAATATTTAGATCTATAAAAAAATATTCTAATATACTTTGACATGCTGCATTAGAGAAAAATTAGTCTACTGTGTTTTCTTGAGACCTACAAAGAGGGTAATAAAAGACTCTAGTCTGCATTTACATCCCTGAAATTATAATGCTACCTCGTATCCATACACAAGGACACCTAATCTCCTATCTTTTGATTACGTCAAGTGATAAGAGATAAAAACCACCCACAGCTAACCCTTCCACCCACCAAAAAACATACAAACACAGACACAGAGAGGATGTCCACAGGCAACTTACAGCAGCCACTGGCAAAAGAATTTCCACAAAGAGTCCGGCAAGAGCATGTTTGATGTCTCTGTCCTTGACTTCCAGGAAGTAGTGACCCAGCTCATGAAGAAACTGCACACAGGCCTCAAAGTCCTCTATGGGGTGCATCTAAAATGAAAACATGAGGCCCAAGGGCTTCAGATTACTCACCTGGCTGACATCTATCTGAAATACAATGCAAGGGCAGTTGGCCCAGATATATGGTTTAGTACAGTGCTTTCTGCCGTTTCAATGTATAAATACTTTTATCCATGAATGTGCATGGTTGTCCGTCACATTCCACTCATCATCATTCTGATGATAGAGAAATGTGTTTCAAATCTGCTCCAAATCAGCTTAAAAATATGGTTCACAGTGGTAAAAAGCTCAACCATCTGATGCAGGATCATTTCATCAATATACATGAATACTGTTCATATTTGTAATTGTCTGAGATTGTGATAACATAAATTTCTACTGCAGGTTTAAAGAAAACAGTATCAGAAATAAAACCAACACAGTAATAACAGGATTATCATGAAATGCACATTATACACCTGCCCTGTGTTTATTAATCCACTACATAGATAACCAAAATCTTTCATGCAGAAATCACTTTTCTCCCTTCAATCACTGTATCCTTTGCCTTTGACCCATTTGACCTTTTACCTTGTCCCAAGTGTGAGTCGTTTACAAAGTTCATTTCTGGTCTGCGATGTAGAACTAATGTTATTGTGTGCAAACCATTTTAATTCTTTCAAAAACAGTTAACGACTGTGGCCTTCTGAGTAGTAACAAGCTTAGGCACCCAGATGCAAGATCATCTCATTAATATGAAAGAATGTTGCTAATATTTAAATTTGTCAAAGATACTGGTGATATAAACTTAAATTCTGAGTTCGACTCAAATTGAAAAAGATACATAACATCCAAAGTAGTAACAAACTCAGCCAAACAAATTCAGAATTACTTCATTAATATGCATGGATGTCGTTCATATTCAAATCTGTCTGAGATAATGACAAAATAAATTTGCATTCCATGCTTGACTAAAATTGGATCAAAATATAACCTCCAATGTTGTAAGAAGCTAGACCAATTAGATGCAAGATTATCTCTGTAATATGCCTGTATGTTGTTCACATTTGAAACTGTTGGATATACTCATGACAAAAATTTGTAGCCAAAATTTGACACAAACTGAATAAAAAAATATATTTCAGAGTGGAAAGAAAGTACATCCACAAGATGCAAGACCATCTCATAAATATGCAAGGATGTCTCCCATATTTTAACTCATCCAAGATACTGATTATATTAACTTTTGTTCCTGATTTTATCATAACTTGATCTGAAATACAGTCCACAGACTGATAATAAGCCCAGCCAATCCTGGTTTGATCATATATGAATCTGAAATAGGGCCTACAGAATGTTAATAAGTTTAGCCAATCCTGGTTTAATCATAACTGGATCTGAAATATGACCTACAGAATCGTAAGATGCTCTGCCAAACCTGGTCTGACCAAAACTGGATCTGAAATATGGTCCACAGCAGAGGTCTCAAACATATGGCCCGTGAGCCACTTGCAATAAAAAATATTTTACACATGGATGCATGCATCCATCCATCCACAAATACTTATCCTCAAAATTTTGGATGTAAAAAGTAAAACCCTGACATTAAATCCCACCAGGCATCTTAATCATGTGGTTTAACTGCACAAGATTTTATGTATTGAATAATTACTTTAAAATCATTAATAATAATGGAGTTCCACATCAACAGGTACACAAGATGAAACTCCCACTGAAAACTGATTAGTTGAAAAAGAAAGCAACACACTGAATTAACAAAACACAGTAGTCCCGCTTTATCACAATGTGCATTTAAACCATGAATGTGAGGAAGCCTTTTATTGAGGGATGTTTGAATACGGCTGTGTCCTAAGAAAACATTGAGCAGGCCCAATGCTTTTATTTTGAGCCTATCAAAAATTGCTGTTTAATGTGTCACCTTGACCTCAAGGTCAAAAGGGGGAAGCAAGCATGACACAGAATGAATCTGCACAAGTTTGTAATTGTTCATCCAGAATATGAAGAAAATCATCATGGTGTTTAGAAAATATAAACAAATGAAAGAAATTTATTTTAAAAAATGTAATGCAAATTTTCTGGGACCTTCAGCCCCAAGGTTGCAGGGGTCAGTAAACATGCCACAGACTTTAATTCTCTTAACATTATAATGATTCGTGTCAACAAAAATTTTAACCAAAACTACAAAACTATTTACACTGGAGCTGACATTGCCAGAAAAGTGATTCAAGTGGGCTCAACTAAAACCGTATTTAATTATGTGAAATAACATTAAAATTTGTTCTCATAGGCCAAGACAAAAATATAGCAAAATCAATTAAGTGGCAAAGAAAAAACGATCCGACACAAAATAATTGCTATGTCAAACTTCTTACTCATCTGAGCAAAGCAGCAAAGTCATTTGATAATAAAATAATTAGTCTTTTATTAGTCAAAAATTCAAAACTCACCTCATCAAAATAAGTCTCAATGAAATTTTTTTTATTGCAGTACCGAAAGGAACTGGCCATACAGATTTAAATGATTTCCAACAATTTAAATGGTGCCAATGTAAGATATACATACTGCATAAGTATATTTGAAGCATATTTGAAGCCTTGCACTTCTTTGAGAACTCCATGCTAATACTAAATTGTCAGTTGATGCTTCTGTACTAGTTGTCTAATGAGTAGGAATGTTTTCTTCATATATCTTTTAAAAAGTAATAGAAAAAACAAGTTTAAGTTGAACTCTGTCCTAACCTTAATAGTTTTGTCACCACAGACTCCTACCTTGCAACACTTTACATTACTCTTACCTTAACCCGAAAAACTTTCAGCCCCATCAAAAGGGAGATAATGCTCTGGGCAGTGTAAGGGGTCTGATCTCTCAGTTTTAGCTCTTTCAGCTCAGATAAAAAAGTCTTCCTGACTGGAGGGAATCTGGAAACAGCATAAAGGTCACAGTTAAATTAATTCATTCATATATTTATACATGTATTACCTTATTAGTAGTTACCTTTTGGGGAATGTAGTGAGCAAGAATTAATGATACTATAACGAATAATTCATATTTTGAACGAATCTTCAATTACTGTGGATAATCAAATAAGTGAAATAATCTGATATGTTAAAAATAAGAAGCCAAATTAATCTGCATATATGTGCAACATTGAAATCTTCCTGGATATTAAAAATTTTATTAGTTTTTTCCTGGAACCTAAGGGGGTGTGGTTTTACTGGTATATAGAGAATCTCAAATGAGTAATGATTTAATACTGAATTTAAGAAACGAGTCAAAAATAAAGTCACGCTTTCTGTGAGCCTTGACAAACAAAAGCTGGACATTATTCACTGAGTTTCATAAATATGAAATTATTACCAATCTGAGATTCTTCTTATCACATAGTTTTTATTTTAATGGTAACAGTTGCAACAGAAAGGACAAATAATAGTCCGAGATGCAGTTCTATAGCAATTAGTACTTAAAAGTAGATTTTTTTTTCCTTACAAATTACAAATCAAACAGCAACTGTCCTTCCTAATATATAGAACATTTTTTACACAGACAAAATGATTTTTCAGCAGCAATGTCCAACAGAAATTCCTTGTAATGTCATAGTTTGACATGTGTTATGGGGTAGATGATTCAATGTTCATCCCTAAAGTGTGTCAGTTTCACCACGAAGAATTTCCATCTGTTGGGATATTCATGTGAAAGGATGATTACTGAATGCAGAAATTCCAGATTTACTGTAATGTATTTGTGACCTGACATTAGCATTATTTGATTTGGAACAGCATCACATATTTTACTGAGTAAAAATGTTCGATAAATTTCTGTCCGTTGGGAGACTGGTTTATGTTACAGGTATAATGCCCACCCCTCTACCCCACACTCGGTATCAACTGACCAGTTTTATTTGTTGTTTTTCTTCCTGTTTTAGGGGTTAAATGCAATTTTTCAGTGCACAATAGGCTATAAATGGTGTAACAAGCCCCTGTGGAGTAAATTGGCTATAATCAGACAGATGTCATCTTTTTCCCCCAATTACCTTTTGTCAATCGATTAAAAAAACTGCTGCCAAAATTTTGACAATAGTAGTAAAAACAAAAAGTTCCTGAAGGCAGGGTAAGGAAAAATTCCCGTGATTGCAGCAATCAGTAATGAGAATACTGTGCAAGAATTTCATGGGCTTTTCTGGACCAATCAATCACATAAAGTGATATTAACATGTTATATAAAAAATATCAAACTGCACACACCATATGTAAAGTGTACAGACTATGTGATAAGTCTGTATACAGTGGTATAGATCCTGTCAGTACATTAAGCTCATCACATTGCTGACGAACTTGTTTTTGCGGTATTGCTATAAACAGTATAAAAATAAAATTGCTACTTTAGCCTTCATTTGTTTCATTTCGAAGTTTTGTCTCTTTTAATGTTTCTTGTTCTAAAACCCCGAAATGAAGTTTTGAAAGATGTTTCCACCAAGAAAATCGTTCAACTGCAGGTTATACTGTGACTAGTACAGTGCAATAGCTCAAAATGGAGGACACAAAGCCTCAAGTATTGTATGAGTTGGTGCCAAACAAAATGGCAAATTCACATGTCTGACAGCAGTTTACCAAAAATTCTCCAAGAAGCAAAATTAACTTATAACCTTGCCAGTTATCACAAATATAATGTTGAGGTGAAGTTTGCAGGCAGGACAGATGAACCTGACCACATGTTCCCAGCCCCGTGATCAGTATGGCAGGAGTAAAGAAGATGCAAATTAAAGAGGCACCTATATAGCTCAGGCTCATGCACGCATAATATTTTTCAACTGGCGTTCACATAATGAGACTTAAAAGAAATTAAAGCTATGTGAAACTTATTACTATTATTATTATTATTATTGACTTATTACTCAATCTTTAATATTAGTTTGCAGTTTGTACAGATTTTCCAAATACACTAATACTTATCGGAATACATTATTCTGTATCACAATCTATTGCACTATAAAAATTCTGGCAATAATCAAACCAAATCTCGCTACCATCAAACCAGTATGTGCAAGGATTCTATGATATACAGAATCCTACCTGCTGATGATGCTCTTAAGAATGTCTGTGACAAACTCTGAAGATAACTTATTAAGTTTGTAATATTTAACATTTTGGAAACTTTTTAAATATTTTCACACAGTTCATGTTCCAAACAATCCAAATCCATGAATCAATTGTAAGCTGTATTTAAATATATGTCCCTATATAAGTCATTACACAGACAAGCAAAAGGAAAAGAACCAAGACACCAATTATCCATAAAAATAATACAAAATCGAGCATTTAAAATCTCATAAAATCTGCACAGACTGAAGATCACTTATTTCTCTCTTCTGAAAAGTTATGTTGGTGGGTGAATTTTTTCACTATGACTCACACACTACTGAGTTCACACTCTGGAATTCTGACATGAAGCAAGACTGATTTACAGTGGGTAATAAAGTACTAATTATTTCCCATGGTGTCATATACCACATGAACTCACTTGTTGGGTCCAACTGCAGAGACCCAGACTGGTGATGGCAGTTCTGGGTCTATATTATCTACAATTGGACCCAACACATAATGTTAATATAAGGCCAGGTCTCCCAAAGCTCACAGTATTATGACACAATGAGGTAATAATTGAAATCAAGTCACTACAACACAAATGAGGTAAAAAATGATATCACGTCACTACAACAAAATGAGGTACCAACTGAAATCATGTCAGTACAACACAATGAGGTAACAACTGATATCATGTGACTACAACACAAATGAGGTTACAACTGAAATCGTGTCAACAGAACACAATGTGGTAACAATTGAAATCATGTCACTACAAAAAAATGAGGTAACAAATGAAATCATGTCACTATAACACAATTAGGTAACAATTGAAATCATATCAATACAACACAGTGAGGTAACAACTGAAATCATGTCACTACAACACAATGAGGTAACAACTGAAATCATGTCGCTACAACACAATGAGGTAAGAAGTGAACTCAATCCATAGAACTATGACACAAAGAGGCTGCAAGTTAAATGATGTCATACCACCATGACACAATAAGCAATGAGGTAGCAAGCAAAAAGATGTCATTGATGCAATAATGTAATGACCATATCAAGCTACATGGTACAATGAATGTCCCAAAATGGACATCTGTAACATGAAACGTCTAACTCAGAATGTTACTGTGGACAAGAATGATGATGATGACAATGCCACTTGCTCAACAACAATTAAATTGGCTATATTTCATACCTTGACTGGGCCACCACCCCAATAACCTCAGCATACAAATCAGCTATGATGTTAATATTGGCTGCATTGGGATTGGACTGAAGTCTGAAAGTATAGCATGGAAATCTAATTGACACTGAAAATCGAGACAGAAGAAACCCAACACAAAAAACAAGTAAACACACAAGAAACAAAAACAAAAATAAAATGTTTGAGAAGTTAAAAAACTTTAATTGCTTCCTGTAACTAATACCAATGGCAATAAAGTTAATGTAAACTTTGTATTTTGCACAAACTTATCTAAATAATATGTTTTCCATATGTAGATCATTTGCCATTATATTTAACATTTCTTCTCATGTCATATAATTGTTCCAAGAAAACATACAAGCAGATATTTATATTAACAAAATAAACACATATTGGTTAACTTGATTACTGGCTAAGGTGACTATTGAGAGTATAAATTACATTATTGCATATCATGAAAAGCCTCTCTTGGAGTCGAGATGCCAACAAACAAATGATAGGTCATAATATGATTGAGTGAAATATAGTTTAAAAAATCAGCCTTAAATAATTCATATATTTTGGTCTATTTGTCTTGTTTGTACTTTAAATAAATCAAAGTGAGAGATGATAAATTTCTGAAATGGTAAAAAAAAAATGCACTAACAATGAGACTGGTTTTGTAAGGTTTTTAAGTTCTAATATACATATTCAATATTCCTGGAATCAGCTTCTAATAGTATAAATATAATAAATATCAATTCAAAGTAATGCTGTGCTCAAATGCATTATTTCTTATCACATGACATCACTGGTACTACATTGCTTTGACCCACTTCAGATATTTTAAACTGCAACAAGTGACCCATCATGTCATAGCAGCATATTAGAAAAGTGTGTCTTATCTTGATATCACGTCTCTAGTGTAAAGTTAAGTGTTAGACAATTTTTCTGGCTTCAAAGAAAGAACTTTTTAGAAATTTTATTGAATACCATCATGTATTTCATTATGTAATTGTCAGAATCAGAAAGCTAGGGCTATCATTAAACCTATATTCTAAATCCTATTTTTGCTTTCATTTTGTTATTTACATGCCTGGCTTTGTACTGATAAGCTGTTTCAATATTAATAATCTGACTTACATTAGTTCAGTACTGATTTGTTATATTAAATATGATCCATATCCAAAAAGTACTTTTTTCATTCCTACTTGTAATATTTCAATAGTATAGTATACAAACACTACACCTTTCTTGAGAATACATACAAAGAACCATCATAATACCTGAAAATCCATGAAGGTATTTTAATATGTGCTGTAGAGTATATGTGTAAACAGAGGGGGGTGTGTGTGTGTGTGTGTGTATGAAACTGTAATAACAGCTATCTATCTACAATTACTACACAATTTTGCTATCAAGCTCTTAAAAGTGCTCTTTAAAACAAGCTGATGCATAAAACACATTCAAATTTAATATTTTGTGCATCAACAAAATCTAAGAAATATGCTTCAAACACTATGGTGTCTATAATACATCCAAGCCGAACATCTGTCACTAAACCAGTTTTACTGAATTTCACTCAAAGCTGAATTTCAACAATAAGTTCAGAGTTCATAGTGTAAATTTAGTAGATCAAAACTGTATAAGCTATATAAGGAAAAGAATAATTTGATAGTGTACTTTACCACAACTGATATACATTTTTATAATGTTTTTTATATCCATGGTGTATAAATCAATACCAATATGCAAGAAAAGCTCAATGTTACTAGATCAGTTGGAAATCTCACGGATTTTTGTCAAATCCTGGCCAGTAAGAAGTTGAACAGTTTAAAGAAAATCTAAGATGAAATTACAGTGAACACTGCTCTGCGGACAGCTCCATATAATGGACAATGCTTATGGGTCCTTTATGCTTAATATCATTTCTACCTTATTATAAAAGACACATGTCCACAAAACAAATTTTGTCTTTCTTTGAATGTCATTTTAGGCAGATTTCAGTGTACATTTTAATATTAGCAATCAATAGGTAGCTAAAATACAAGTTTTTCCGCTACTGGACTGAAAAGAAGAAGAAGACACATAATATTGCCTAGGAACCTTCATAATGCTAATAAAAATGATCTTGTCTGTCCACCAACTCTTTTCCATATCTTTCTCTACACCAAGAATTAAATTAAGATTTAACAGAAACAAAATGTGAGAAGAAAAACTGCATGCAAGAACTGTGAAGGCTCATGGGGAAATCTCTGCCATTCGTAAATTGTGAAAAAGTATAAATATCATTGAATTTTCTGTATGACATGGTTTCCACATAAATTTGTAGTGTACCTAAGACCTAATCTGATTATTCAAAAGATGATGCCTTAGTACTATTGAATTTATGGTGCACGTTCTCAACTACTTTGTTAATCGGATCTCTTTTGTTTTAAACATGGAATATAATATACCTGTCTTTTCATTAAGGAAACTTCAACATATCTGTTTAGTTGTTGTAAGAGCAATTGTGGACTGCTTTACTCCCAGGTGATATTTATGTACAACTATGCCTGGGGCAATTGGAAATCTCATCTTCATTTGATATACATAATAATCAAAAGTTTGAATATATGGTGCACAAAATTTAGTTATATGTGTAAGAAAAAGTGAAGACGAAGCTTTTTAACACCTGCAGACAATATGAATTGTTTTTACCATCTAAAACATGCAGAAGGCAAAGTTGCTTATATAGTATTTTTTATTTTTTTCTTCAAAATAATGGTAAATATAGAAAATGACTTTCAAAAAAAGCACTTGATGTTTCCTGCCAATACAGTGCTGATACAATGTCACAGACTGAGAATCTGTACAATTTGCTATACTAATGAATTGTGTCTGGCTTATGCAAGTTAAAGAAACTTTGTTTCATATGTAAATCAAGTTTCTGCTGTTGTACGAGCCAAATTTTTGTATCAAACTGTCTACATTCAGGTATATTTATCTTCTAATTAAAGAAGTTTCTTGATTTTGACAATGACTAAGCATCTTTTGGCAGGGCAGAAAAATGCACAGATAAAGTAGGAATGTGCATTGGTGAAAGTTCTGTCATACATTCATATATAATACTGACTCCATATTTCCTTTTAATGTCCTGTAAGATAAGCTTATATGATACAAATCTCTCTTCCTCTACCACTATAGCAAACATAAAGCAGTGATTTCAAAGCTTTTAATGCAGGATTTATAGGAACATTCGTAAGTATTGGTGAAGGATAGGGAAGATTCCACCCTCTGCTCAGAATTTTGTGTATGACACGGGGCTTTGCCCATTGTCTGATGCAAAATTCTGATCCATATGATGGAATTTTCCTATTCAATTCATCTGAATAATGAAGAATTATTTTTCTCACATTCCAAAAGCCAAAATGCCACAAGTTAAGATTTATGCAACTCTGAAACAGCAAACCATCCAGTGAAAATCTTCCACCTCAAGATAGAGTGTAAAATGTTATTTTCAGTGTAAAACTTGAAATGAGCATTCAAAGAACAGTAGTAGAAACTGCTGAGGTGATAGCGATATACAACATCATAATTGTGTGCTAAAGACTGCTTAAGCAACTAGGTATATAAATGTGAACAGGTGTAAAACTTGCTTTAATTTTCATCCATATGATTCAATGATTCAGACAAAAAATAATGATAATAGTCCACTTGTTATACTTGAATACAGGCTACAGAGTCTGTTCCCGTCCCTTGGTCAATCAGTACAAAATGTCCTGTTTACTGAACTGGACTTGTACCACTGCATATTTTAGGACATGAATGTGTTGCAAGTGACTTTTATCTTAAATGTTGTGAATGAATGCTCAAACGGTGATAGATATTAGGGTGGTTTTTGCTCATTTCTGTGCACTCTCCTTGCAGTAGATATTTCCCATCACTGTTCTACACTGAAGAACATGATCATACGCATCTAGGAATGTGAGAAAAAAAATTCCTGGGTTAAATAATGATTTGGATTTGATCCAAGAAAGCTTCAAGCAGGAAAGAGAAGAAGCAAAAATTCACCCAAGCGTTCCACCAGTGGACTGCCTTATGAAACACAAGCAGCAAATTAGCATTGTTATTATTTTAATATCAAGCATTTAAATTTTTTAATTAATCCTAGCATTTAACATTTTAACTTATTCCCAGCATTTTAAATTGTTTAAAGCATTTAAAATTTTAAGTTGCTGCTATAGCATTTAATTAGGAAACTCAAGCCTGCTGCTTAAACTCAAATCATAGATTTTTTTCCAATTAACTTTGGTTCATTCAAGTATTAGCTACAAATGAAATACAAGTCATAGTAAAATACAGGTTAGTGTGTACTAAAGATCAGTAAACTTTAACAAGCTTCATTCAATTTTTATTCATATATTTTGTGGAAAGCAGATTAGTTATCTAGAGTAAATTGTCATCCTTTCATACCTCCAATTAAATCTTAATGAATAAAGAATCTGAGAATTACATTTCATAAAAAAAGTCTCAGTTTCTCATACTTTACCAGAATAATGTTATGTGGTTTATTTGTGAAGATGTATTTGAACTTGGTTTGACTGACAATACATGGAAAAATAACTTTAATTCATCCTCTAATTAAACTTCATCAAACTGATGCGACTTCAATTTATCATTTTTTTCCAAATGTTGTTAACAATTCTAGCACATTTCAATTTTACTATGTCTGTAATCAATGCTACTGCAAACAGTAACAGAACTAAGATTGTTAAACTGAATATTTCCTCCTGTAGCTGCCTGCCAGTTTATAACGATGTGCCAATAATTTTTGTTATTGATTAAAGGAAGGCCAAAAGCAACCTTACCTCTTAAGGTCTGAGCTAGCATCGGAACTGGATCTGTATAAAGGTTCACAGGCAATTTAAGCACATGCATGTACATACAAATCCTTTATAGATAGTGGTATATATCATATTCTCATGCATGTGGTATGATGAAATGCATGTCAACAAGAGCAGTCATAAATCCTGAATTACCTCCTTTTATTCAGCATGACTCTTTCATAATATTAGTTAGACAGCAATTCCAGTGACTTAAACATGCCCTGGGATAGATGCTCTTCATTTACAGAAATAGAGTGAAAATAAGGTACAACTAATTCCAGTGCTCCAATAAAATAGAAACAGAGAGGGTGTACCTCCATTCAACACCTAATGCCATCCCCTCTGCCTATTTATTTTGGTTCTGCAGTCACTAAAATGTCTCAACACAAAAACTGAAGAGACTCGGTGATAGAGTGAAACTGTGCTATTTGGTACAGTGGATCAGTGAAATTGTGCTAATAGGTACAGAAAACAATATTGCATGATATATCAAATTAAGGCAACACTACCTTATTTCTGAAATGAGTTACTGAACACAAAATTTTATTGGGATTGGGGAGGGCTTTGGGGTAAAAATTTGTACATAACCTTGTGTGACAATAGTGCTAGATGAACAGAGCACCTTATTAAACCCATTCTCTACTGCAGGGCTGAAATACATTCTAAAATGTTCTACTAAACTGGAATCAAATTTTTCAAGACAATCACCAAAAATCCTAAATATCCATCTGTACACTATTAAAAAAGTATCAGTAACCGATAGGTAAGTTTGCTTGCCCAGCAAAATTTTCAAATTGTTCTGGGCTGCCTAACATGAGATCTTTTAACCATCATAATGACTATTTGTACTTCCATGGTTTTTGCATCCTAAAACTTGTCATCAGTATGACAGTTTTGTTGCAAAACAAGGTCTTTTATCATTAAAAAAGGTGCCCCTCTTGTCCACCATTCTGTTAAACATTGTAGCATAAGCACAGATATTTGACCTTCATTTTCAGTTCAATACTGTATTACAACACCAATGTCTCGACATATTCACAAACATTCACCGCTAAGAGAATACATGCGCATGCAACTTAAAAACTAAACAATAAGGGGATGAAAGCTATATACATAACAAGAGACCCCATTTTGTTGTCAAGCCTGCCTAGTATATAGCTGGAAAGTAAAAAAACTCGAACATAATGGAAGGTGCTGATGGATGTACAGACACACAGGTGCAACAGTGATCACTATGCAGAGCTTCCATCAAGGTGGGAACAACAAAAATCTTAAAACATATTGACTGTTCTAGTGGCACATTATGTAATGGAAAATCTTGGCCAACAGTGTTAGCCTCTGAGTGCATGCTACACTCAGTTTCATTACATACTCATTTAATCTTACATAGTTGATATGACATTCATTCAATAGGTGCTTGATGCATTTTTCTGCATCACACACTCACAATGGAACTAATAAGGTTTTTAACAGACATCCATGCACTGATACTAAAACATTATAATTCCAAATTTGTCTTGAATTCCAATAGCACAGAACAGATAAAAAGATTTACCAGTTTAAAAAGAGGGGGTATGTAATAGATACAAAGCTGCATACATGTTTTGTCCTGAGGTGAAGGACAGAATTTTTCTGATTCGAACATACGAATACAGGTCAGCTCGATGAAACATGAATACATCTCAGCTAGTTGAACTCATGCTGAGAGGTACTGCTGTACCATATTTAATTTGTTGTTTTTTTCCCACAGACTCAGAATAAAACACACAGTCTGCATATAAATAATAAACTTTGTACATCAACATATACTGATCATGTGTTCCATGCAACATGGACATTATAAGAAAAACACCCTGAAACATTTTTATTAAACTTTTTGCAAAGAAATATCTCATACAGACCTGAATTACATAAATTTCAGGACTGTATTAAACAAAAGGCAAAGCCTTCTAACATTGAGGTAAGAAATCTCTGCCATAGTATAAGTGTACAATGTACAATGTGAAACTTCATGCAGTGTCACCTTTCAAGACTCTCTGTATGTGTGTCTGTGTGTGTGTGTGTGTGATTTGGATTTTTAATGTAGTTTTAACAATTTTCCAGTCATATCACTATGATGTCTGCATTCTGACAGTTTATAGTGATGTCTAGCACTGGGGCTTCATGCCGCAGAAATGTAGCATCATGCCCCACCCAGTCACATTATCCTGACACCGGGCCGGCCAGTCCTAACATTCACCTCTTAATGCTGAGCGCTTAGTGAGGCAGCTCTTAGTACCATTTTTATAAGTCTTTGGTATGACTTGGTCAGGGTTCAAACCCGCGACCTCCCACATCCAAGGTATACACTCTAACCACTAGGCCACTGGAACAGTCCCTTTCAAGAATGAAAACCTAAGGACTAAATTAAATTTTGGTTCTGACTGCTTTTGGATTGTAGAGTTACCATATATACTCGCTTACAAGCCATGTCCAACTGCAAACAACACAGACCCTAATCTGCCAATGCATAATGTAGATCAGGGTCTATCATGTTTGTTCTACTGATTACTTCTAGCAAACTGCATAGACCAAGATTTCCCATCAGCTGATGGCAGATCTAGGTCTATGCAGTTTTCTAATGGACCAGACTTATGAATATGCTCAAAACAGAAAGGGATCATTATTCTTATTAACTATCATACCCCTAAAATCTACAGTTTGTGTAGTAAATGTATTTTCTACAAATATCATACTATTTCCCTACATCTTTTGAGTAATAGGAAAAGACACCATTTTTGTATAATTAAACACATACCCATCTTTGTATTTGAAATGCTTGAATGCCTGATTAATGATGGAGCCAACAAGGTCATCATGTCCTGGGTGGAAGGACAGCTAAAAAAAACAAACAATAATTGCAATTTTTGCCAAAGTATACACAATTAAGATAAGAAAATAAGTTGATTCAACAGTTTCACATGTACTTTTTGTCACCACATTATCAACTTCTTCAGATGTAATGAAATTCAACTACTTGCATTTAAGGAAAGTTTCCAAATAGCAGCAGACAGCACATGTCAATCTGAGCTATAATAATGCAATGTATTGTAACATTTCCTCCAACCTGAAAAATGTACCACTTCTTCCATCAAGTGCATGCAAGAAAACAATGCATATTCACCTTCTTGTACTGTGGTAGCAAAAAACTGAAGTGTATAGTTGTGTACAATAAAGTATGAGGGTTATAATTCTACCATCAGACTAATCAAAGCTGGCTACTGTTGTGTGTCCCTGGGCAAGGCACTTAACCTTCATGTGCTGCCCTGCCATGACAAGGCATATAACTTCAAGTATTGCCCTGCCATAAAACACCAAACAAAACAAAACTCTTTTAATAACTTTTCTACTGCTAGTCAAAATCAAATAATCTTTACTTACATTAGTACTATGTTATAGCCAAAGTAGCTGTTTAAAGTATATTTCAGAAGTAGAAGTAATACCATTAAAGACTCATTTACCCTGACAGTCGTCTATCAGTAGTTTCCCAAAGTCACCTTCATAATTTTAGACACATGTCTCTAATTTGTCAACACTGACAGTTGATATATTACCAACAGTTTTGAAGAAACTCTTAAAGTATGCATGTTTTTGTTTCTAGCATCACTAATCCATACATGCCAACCCCTGACAAGGAAAAAGTAGACAAAGAGTGTAATCCAAGCAGAAAAAGAGTAATCCACATATAAAATGCTAAAAATTCAATGAACAATGATCTATTTACCCCTCTGGTCTTTTAACATCCTTTACTGCTTCAAGTTTTCATATGTAGCACTTTTAGCTTTAGAAAGCAACATATTATCATGTTGCAATTCAAAACATTTTGTACCAGCTGAGACCATGAATGTTTTGCACACCAGCCGAGCACTAAGTACTGGGTTACTAAGCCTGGTTCTTGATTTCAGTTTAATTTTGTTAACAATACTGTACAATCTCTCACAGTAGCATTAGAATGGTAAAGAACCAATATTCCTTTCATAACCTGACAAAGAAGAGGAAATTTATATCTTCCAGTGATTGGGTCTTTTAGCTGGGAAATAAGGTACCATTGCACATCAACTCTATTTGCATTAAGTATATTGTCAGGTAGGATGCCAACTTGATACTTCAGGAATTCTCCTTCCAGATGATCCAAGGTAGACAAGGGTGGCAACAGAAAGGGATATCTCTTGACAAAGAAACTAACACTTTAAAGCTTTCTGACTGTCTCTCATTTACATCAGCAAACTGATGCATTTAAAAGCACTTCATCTCCATATGGGAATTTCTGGAGCATGTAATCACAGGCCGTAGCATAATAATATCAAACATTATCATAGAACACCTTCACAGCAAGAGTAGAATTATGTTCTATGAATTCTCTTGCTTCTGCACCAATTGCTATATCTTCATTATCTGTCTGGTTTATTCTGTCATGAAAGTCTATGTCAGTTAAAAGCTTGGCTGATGAAATGATTTCTGGCTTAATAAACCTTATCAGCAAATCTGACAACTGGTTTGACAGAATCTTGTGCATAATATGAATGCATGGTTCTTCTTGCTGTAAGACAATATTTGCTGCATCAGACAATGGAACGGCACTCTTCATAAACAAGCAATACAGCTTTGTAACTGGATTATTAAGTTTTTTGAAAACCATCTCACACTTTGATTATCCCAAACAGTGAACAGATTATGTTTCTTTCTGTGACATCTTAGTTGTTGTTGTAGGGTTTAACGCCATTTTTCAGCACAAGATAGGCTATACATGGTGGCCAGTATAATTGGTGGAGGAAGAACCCTGGAAAACCCCAGGAAGAACCACCAACCCACGAGAAGCTACTGGCAGGCTTTCTCACGTGCCCATGTTAGCCTAGCCTGAGATTCGAACTCACGCAGACATCTTAGTATCCACTTTTCTAGTTTTGCCCTTATAAGAATGATAAGATCCAGTATGCTTCTTACTAACTACATTTGTAGTTAATTTATCCTCTGAAGAAACAGATCCAGTTGGCTGATTTAGTTTGCTAATGATGGGTTGAAGCTTTCTGTCACAACATTTATCTTTCACAATCTTAGTCTGAGCTTGGAGGCCCTCAAGCTGGATAGATATAGGCATCTCAAATAAAAATTCCATGGATTTAAATTTCTTCCTTTCTGATGAACCATTCTCTTTATTGTTAGTATTTCTATCTATACTTTCATCTCTAGTTCTCTTCTGACTTATAATAACAGACTCTGCTTTTGTGCTACTCTTCTTCACTTTTTTTTCCGGTTTCTCTGTGCAGACTAACTTTCAGTTCAAAAGAAAGGTTGTAGTGCTGTCCAAAGCTCAAGTAAATGGCTAATACATTTGCCAAGGGATAACCATCCTGTACACACATCCTTTATGACTTTGTAGTCTTCAAAATCAAACTGATCTTGTAAAAACTTTAGAACTTGTTTTTTTTACTACTTTTCTCCAAATAATAGTAGATATCAATTAGCAAATGACCAATATCTACTTCTAATTTATCAGCAGCCTTTCCTGCAGTAAGGTGCATCAAATGACAGGGTAAACCTGTTATGTACACTGATGGAGACATTTTCAAAATATAGGATGCAACTCCTTTATGAATTCCAGTCATCACTGATGCATTATCAGCTGCAAACCCCGTACAGTTCTGCCAACTTATGTCATGTTTCTTCAGAGCATTATCAAGCAAATCAAAAATGTTTTATCCAGTGTAATCTACTGTTAATTCTGGTAATGAATGAAGAACACTCATGACTTTGCCATTTTCATTCTCGAAGTATCTAACAAAGACTGGGTACTATTTTTTGTCGTCAGTATCACTACTCCCATCTGTGGCAATACTAAATGGCCCAATTTTCATGGCTTCTACAATTTTAAGTGAAGTATCTTCTGCTAAACACCGAACAATATCAGATGATTTTGTTCTTGCACAAGCATATTTTTCAGCAATTTTGGAATCAGGAAACATCTGTTTGAACAAAGGACCAACGTGGTCTGTTACTGCTAGGGGTAGTCCATGTTCTATTAAGAACTCAGTAAATAACACCGCTGCATTTATAACATTCATGTCCGCACTCGAGTTCTGCTGTAAATAAGAAGTTAGTACTGAACTTAGTAAGACGAGCTAATTCGATGTGTTTCTTTGTTTTCAAGTGTTTTTCAACATCAAATTTACCACCATGACCAATATTAAAATCGTTTCTGCACAGTCTGCAATGGGCATGATGCTACCCAAGAATAGAATGCTGTATTATGCCATTCATGTATTCATCTTTGAATCTTTGGAGGATTCGGTTTTTTGCTTTTTCTGATCCATCTGTGAAATTATTTGAAAAAATATTTGTGCTCTAACATACACATCGACTAGAATGAATCTGACGACTTTAGGTGCCAAATATTAAAATTCTTTCCACACAGCCCGCAATGGACATGATGCTGCCCTCAAATGGAACGCTGTATTAGGTCATTCATGTCTTCATCTTTTGGAGGATTCTGTTATTTCTTGTTTCGTTTATTTTTTGCCTTTTTCTAATCCATCTGTGAAATTATTTGAAAGAAAAGATTTTTTTTTGCTCTAACACATGCATCGACTAAAATAAATTGGACTTTTTAGCACCAAATACATATAGACTGGTTCTGTACCAAATATCAATTAGAACAAAGAATCTGCGAGTAAAGATTAAAAATTAGAAAACCAGTCTATTCTCTCCTAAGCCATACAGCTGCTATAAATAGAATCCGAGGTCAAAAGTTTGAAAGTAGAAACCAGCATGTTTCTTGGAAATAGGACTGCCGCTATAAATAGAAAATGATACTGTTAGGAAAGTGCATGCAAGTCTACGGACATGCGTACTCTCATACTGTAGTTATTTCTAGAATACGGTCTGTGGGATTAATGAGATGTTAATAAAAACGAGAAAATTAATTAATGATTTTTTCGGGAAGGGGGATATACCAAAATCGTGTAATCGATATATGTTTACGCATAAGGCATAATTTAGTGAAAAAAAGCATAATGATCATGCCAAAAGCGTAATGGTTGGCATGTATGCTAATCCTCTAATTAGCTGACCCCTACTCAAACTCTAATTAGCTGACCCCTACTCAAACTCTTTTCTATACCCATAGTAGTTTTTCATGAATTGGCTGAGGTATGGATGCCATTGTTTTATCTCTCAACAGTTCATCATAACATCAAACAAGTTGGCTTCACGTGTTCAAGCCTCACTTTCATGCAGATACATGAACTGAATGCAGTATAGTATTCAAGCACTTCAATGACAGAGCTGAACAGTTTCATAAATGAACAGAACTCTGGCATGCAGCATCATTTAAATGGAATCATTCATTTATTGCATACCATGTACTCATTTATAAATTTTGGTAAATGTGCAGCCTTTGGTTAAAGAAAAGTCTCAGTGCTTCAGGTGATTCATCCAAACAACATCAGAATCTTCAAATTCTTGTTCAGTTATTCTATATGGAAAAAAACTTTCAGCATTTATAATGAGTTCATAACGGAAAACAAAAATCATATCAGTCCTCATCTGTGACAAGTGTGAAACAAGAACATGTACTGCTGTAACTCCACACAAACTGCATGGTAATTAACATTCAATTTAAAATTGTAATAGGGTGGGAGGTGGAGGGTTGCTTGAAGAAATTTTTCTGCACATAAAATAAAAACAAAATAATACAATGAAGTTGGCTGCTTGCTTGTATATTATCCTGCTGTGCTGTAGTGAAAAGCATAAATTTCACACTGCATTCCACACAAAAAATACGGTAGAAAGCCAACATAATACATCTTACATTTTATTTACAACTGAAAAACTGAGTTCTCTAATTAAGTAGCTTCAAAATGTCAAACGCTTATGCAGTGTTTCACATCACCATTATGAAGATGTGTTACATTTTATTTAATTTCCTAAAACGTAATTCTGGCTAATGAATTTCTTAGATATTAGCCTCTCACCAGCCCCATACAAATATATAACGCAATCAGAATACACAAAAATCATACTATTTTCATACCTTTGAAAGAACTTCAATAAGAACCAAGCAATATATAAACTCAATGGCCAGCTGAAACATAAGAAAAATTACATATTACATAATAGTTCTTAAATAAGATTCAAATATTTTTGTTGCATTAATGCTGAAGGACAAAACAATTTCACAGCATACACTACACAAAGGAACAACTGTTAAATCATCTAAGGGCTGTTCCAGTAAAACATATACCCCCCGGAGGAAGGCACTTTCAAATTCAACCAACCCACAACAGAAGTAATTTAAAAAAATTAAGATCCACCGTCAGATATGTTTTAATCGAAAAACACTGCCCCCTACAGAAGCATATTTTTTTACATAATTTCTGGCTATGGGTTAGTGGGTGGTAGAAGCGATTTTAATATTGGGTTGGGGACAGAAGCGATTTAAATGACAGCTGGCTGAAGGTAATCTACTGAATTCTTATATATTCATTCATTATAATCAATCTTTTGTCCTTTTGTTTGTTTGTCTGTCAGCCACGTATGTCTCTGATACTGTGAAATCACAAATTTTCTTGGTGGCTTATTATTTGTAGATACCATTGATCAGTCCTTTAATACCTACTAATTTAATGTCCATGAATATAGATTTTATATTAGGGATTTCTATTCTAATACAGAAATCATGAATTTGTATCCTTACTAAACTGTGTTTATTAAAGTGATCACTATGTTTTGCTATTTTTCTTTGTTCTCAGGCATGCAGCTTTTGATCAGAATAATAGTTAAATCTTGTATTGCTTTAAATATGTGGTTAGATGATATGATTCCCTTGTTATTACTTTTTTCAATAAATGTTTTGGTAAACTTATAATACATGATTTGTCAGAAAAAATCATTAATGCCTGTGAAAGCGATGTCGCATTATTTCTGCCCAGTTTTACACTATATCATTTCTTGTAAGAACACATATTTCAGTTACCAACGTCTTATTTTTATGCCTTGTTGCAAGACTAATATAAAGTTTTAAAAAAAAGAAATATAGCAAGTCAAACATTTTTATATAAAAAATTAGATTTTAAAAAATGGATGAAAGTAAAGGAATCATTTTTTCCCAGAGTGCTCGTAAAATCAACATCATTGCAGTTAACTGTATTGTCAACAGCATCATCATCATCACTGATGGCCTAGCAGTAACATTTGCACTTTTAATCCAGTTGTCACAGGTTCTATCTCCCACTTCTAGTCTTTCATATGAGGCTTATACCTATGGTCTGACGGGCTTTCATGGCAGAGTATAAGATGCTTGTCTTGTGATACAGATCTGAGGGGCTTCCATGGCAGAGTAGTACAAGATGCTTGTCATGTGATTACTTGCCTCCAATGTGTAAATGAGAATGTTGCCAGTTACTTGTGAAAGGTCAGTGGTTCTACATAAGTGGTGTTTGGTGTCTCAAAAGTACTTGGATTTTCTTCAGCAGTAAAACTGGCTGCCCTATATTGATTCTCTTCATCTGAAAATAGTGTAAAGGCCATAATGATCTACCAAAACGAGAGATCTCATGTCTAAATGACTTTGGCTGTTGGAGATAAACATCAAATCAACAGAGGCTCCATGTGCCCTAGTGTACTAAGGTGCTTGCTTTTACAGATCACTTGCACATCTCTCAGAGTGAGTTTCTGTCACAGATCAACCAATTTGGGTTGGTGGTCTTTCGGGGTTCTTCCTCCACCTAATATACTGTTAACCCCTCTCCCCCCAAAAAACAAACCAAACCAAACTAAATCAACCAACTAATCAACTGTGGCAACAGCAGCAAAGGTACTAGTCCATCATTTTTGCCACAGCTGTTTGAGTTTATAAATTTTGACTCCAGTAATTTTTGTAGACCTTTGAATATTGTCAATTATGCCTTTCTGACCGTTACCTAAAAGTCATCATCAGTTGGTACAAATGGATTTTTCGTAGTAAGCATATGGGATGGAGAAGTCTTGAGCATTCCTGCATCACACACTGCCGAAAAGTTTACATTTTAGCTCACTTCAAGTTTCTCTAACAATGTCCATTGTTCCAACCAGAACTGTTATAACTTATTCAAGCTATATTCACCGATATCTGGAGATGTACATCTGTAATAAATATTTGTAAGAAAGTATGAGAATGTATCAGTGTTTTTCAGTGATGCATTTGAACTGAGCAACAACCAGAATCAAGAAACCAAGAAATGAAATTATTCACATCTCTCAGGCAGAAGTACAGTGTATAATCATAACCTGCTAAAAGATTTTTCAGTCTTTAAATTTGCCAAATTTTTTTCCAACCATACTGATTCAGTGGACATAATCACCAGAATGGACAGAAACAGACCAGAACAGATATAACCAGAAGGTTAAAATCGATTTGAGTAGCTAAATTCACATGGTTTAGTTAACTGTACATCCTTCATTGTCTTCCCTTTGATGTAATTTCTTACTGAAGCTGAGAAATAATGTTGCACACATCAAAAACGAGGCACACTTCTACTCATTATTGTTGTTATTATACTTCTCCATTCCAGCCTGTTCTTATGATCCTGTTCCCCCACATACTGTTTGTCATGTTTATGTGTGTCTAAATTTGTCACTTACTTTTCCTACTACATGTACTATACTAATTGTTTGTGAATATGCATATCAATGTGAAATGCAATCAGGAGACTAAATCCAAGATAGAAAACCTCTACATTTCTGGACGTATTCTGCTTGGATTCCATGTTTCTGCACAAAACTCAAGAGTTCAAGACTCGCTGTACTAATTCAGTTCCCATTGTAAACCTGTGCTAACACCATATTAAAATTCAATAACTTAAAATTTCGAGTACTCATGATCAAATTTGTATCAGTATAGCAGGGGTCAAGCTAGACTTGAATTTTAGGGAGAAGTGACTTCTCCTTTTGGACAGAACAGAGAGAAGTGAGAGCTCAACAGGGAGAAGTGGACGCAAAGCAAGATATGCACTATATATATATATATATATATATATATATATATATAAAGAATACAAATCATATGGCGAATAACAGTCCTTCCAAGTGCACTGGATCCAGCAAGGGATCACGTGTGTCAGGGATTGATTAAGATAAATGCAATAAACTGACAATGAACAGTGAAAAACTAGTATCTAACTAGCATGAGCGCTTTCGACTCTTAATGAGTCTTTTTCAAAGGCATATACAAAACATAGACAAGACAAACAAATAAAACAGAAAAACTGTAGTGTTTGCAAAACTTTACATGGCTGTTTCTACAGGAATTATACCTTTAAATGTAATATGTTTCAACTAGTTTATATCAACTTGTTGCAGATACTGGGAAATATTTGTATTAACGTAGAAATCGATGAGCCATAATGCCATCTGTTATTTTGTGTACATTTATGTAAGCACAAATTACATCCCGGAAAATGTGTCGGCTGCCAAAGATAGTTTTATTTGTGCATGGCTGTCTTCCTCTGGTCTTCTTGGTTTAAACCATGTGGTTTCAATGTTCTAAGGCGGCGTATCCAGTAAGATTCCTTTTCTTTCCTGGTTTCAGAACTCCAGTTGGGGTTGTTAGCAATTGCAACAAGTGTTATACCACTGAAAGTGTGGCCAGGGGAGGAGAAGTGTTCTGTGACTGGGCTTCTGTACAACTTCTTTGTCATCCAATCAGATCTACGAAGGTTGATCCTTCTGTGTAGCTTTTCAGTTTCTTTTCAGTTTCTCCGACGTACTGAAGGCTACAGATCTTACATGTGATGAGATAAATTACATTCTCAGTTTTACATGTTTTGTTTGGACCATGTATGTTTTGTTTTTCTCTAGTCACTGTGCTAGAAAATGTCCTGGTCTCTATCATATGTTGACAGGTTTTGCAGCTTTTATCGCCACAGGGGCCAGATTGACTAGGGTGGGCTTGACTACTGATTGGCTTCAGCTTCGCTCTGACTAGGATGTCCTTGAGGATTTTTGGTCTCCGGTAGGCTACTACAGGTTTGTTCGGAAGGATTAACTTTAGTGCATAATTCAAATAAGAAACCACACATTATATA